>ML842820.1:10097-39224 GCA_009831015.1 Picea engelmannii
AGGGTTTAACCATTAACCATATGTGAGTACATACCTCGGATAGCATTTGCAGGTAGTGGTTCCATCTGGTAGCAGCGGTAATCATTACCAAAAACTTCAAGAGTGGTTGCAACTGGTTCTACGGCTGCAACTGCAACAGGTACTGCAACTGCAACTGCAACTGCAACAGGGACAACAACTACAACTGCAACTTAGGTTTTTATGAGGAAACCTTAATTTTTCAAACTTCGAGTTTTGAAAATCTGATCCAGGGGATAGATGGGCTGAGCTGAGGCGAGTTAGCTGGTGCAGTCGAAATTTCGAAAATCCAACTTTTACCCCCTCAAACTTGATCTGCGGATTTCTGGACTGCTGCTTCTGGTACTTCTGGTACTCTGATTTTCTGGTTTTCTGGTACTTTGTGAAACTAGGGTTTCACTTTCCGGGAGATCTAGCCACTGAAAAGGTGCACTCTAAGTGCCAAAATGATCCTTGGGGGAGGGCGCTACTTTCTAGGAGGTTAGGGAGCTGAAAATACTCTCTTTTGCAAAACCCTAATTTTTGGGTACGGTAACAATGACGTTTTTCCTCTTGCAAATTGTGCTTCCTTCAGGTTGGCTCTGAAACCATGTTAATGTTTATGCCATTATTATAGTTCTTTACATTTCAATAGATAAGAGCATAATAAGAACAAGATCACTGAGAAATACACATTCACAAGAGACACAACATTTATCCTGGGAAACCCTCTAGGGGAAGAAAACCCAACAAAAAATTCCTTATCATAAATAGCTTATACAATGTTCAAGAGATAACTCAAACCAATACAGATAGTCCTCTCCAAGAGATGTGCCACTCTTCTTCTCCTTTATCCAACTGATAATTGCAGCTTGCCTCATAAGAGAATGAGCAAGTGAGTGTGTGTTTGAAGTGAGGCGCTAGCCTCTTATTTATATCAAACTGGCACGTGTGAAAGGTCACAACTGGCAGGGCTGACCTCTCACTCTGGGTGGGTAAACCCACCTTTAATTAATTCTGGGTCTTCCATTATAACTGCTGGGGCCAACTTCTTATTCTGCACTTTGTAATTGTCCGATGACCAATTCACAAAAGGGGATTTGGTCCTTATACAATTACCGACATGATTAATCCTCAATGGGGATTAATCCAATAACAATAATAATAATAATGACATGATTAATCTGCAATGGGGATTTAATCCAATAATAAGATAATAATAAGAATGCTCTGCGCAGTTACATTATTTCAACAATCTTTTGGCTAGATATTTATATAGAGAAATTACAACAAAATTTGTTATTTGATCCTAGATATATCTTTGAATTCTAAAAATGTCAATCTGATCAGATAATCCTTGGATTTATTCAACCACGGAAGCGAAACCTCCTCATTCTATTGACGGGATGCCCAAATTAAGCCTTTAATAGACATGAGAAACAACGCCCGTTGGATCAACCCCGATAAGCTATTATGACCGTTGATATCACTTTCATTAATCCCACATTCACTGAGAATTTGTTTTACTCAACTTTTATGGAAAAGGCCTTATAATTGGTTCGAATACAAACAAAGAATAGTTGACCTCCTTTGAATATGTGGAAGTTGCTAATTTGCTAGGACAATGCTTTGTCCTCAAGTTTTACTTTAATACCTAGGATCAAATCTAGACTATTTATTGGGATAATGAAAAAGTCTGAGAATAAATCTAAGTCACCCATATGAATAATCATTTCAGGGTCATATTCTGAATTTCATTCCGAACAAAATATTAAAAAATAATCCATACCATTTGTTGGAGTAGACGAAAGATAATCCACACCGTTCATCTTAATGTTCAATTCGAAGTCATAGAGAAGATAAATACCCCGACGAGGTATATCCAAGACTTAATCTCAATCGTCCATCAGATATGCCATCAGAGGAATCTGGATCATCAGTTATATGTGAATCCATCAGATAAAAGGGTACAGTTACTGATGACATCAACTAGGACACGTGGCGGGTCGACATATGTTCATACTAGTACTGAAGTGGCAGCCAAGTGTGACGCGTGTCACCCGTTGGTTGGTCATGCTGGAAAAGTGACGTTGCATCATGGCAATGGAGGACCCCGAGATTGAATCTGGACTGTCAGTTGGATGAATATTTGAAGTGATATAGATCATCCTTCAGAGTGTCCCTTCAGAGTTTTCTGAGCTAAAGGCACTCCAAAAAGAGGACTTCGAAAACAAATCAGAACTGTCAGTTATAGTTGTCTAGAAAAAATAAGGACCATTGATATGATGTGCTATAGAACTAAATGACTTCGACCCCAATGACGTTATGCTGGTATCATATGAACACATGGAAACTCAACATTCATCCATACAAGTGATGACGTTGCAAAAGTACATGACACATGTCACTTGGTTCCGAGGTTTTTAACCTCTGTATTTGGTGTTTTGCAGGTGTACATGTGGAAGTCACTGATTGACCTCGGTAATGCTATGCTAACACACTGAAATGTCATCTAGAATAAAACTTTCAGAGCCTGAAAATGAATCAGGACCGTTGATCGATCTTATTTGAGAAGGGTCCATGATCACATTTGAGCCATCTATCGATAGGCACCCATCAGAGCTACAAATGAAATAGGGATCCCAAAACTGTGACTCTGAGATCAATTCTCGACCATTGATTAGTCTCGTTGGATCTAAACTGTTCATCGATGAGCAACTTTCAGAGTGGTCAAGGATGTAAAACTGAAAAATCTCTGAAACTGCGACTTTGAGTCTACATCTCAACCATCCATCTGAAAGCGCCTTTCAGAGTTGCAGATAAAAGTGGAAGTTCAACGAGAGATTGCGAGATTAACTCTGGACCGTTGATCTTGTGCACACCCAATGGAATTGGGAATGAATCTTAGTCGTTCGTCAGTGATCACCTTTCAGAGTGATAGAGAGCTTAAGGATTCCAATGAGGAACTCCGAGATCAGACAATAACCGTTGATTTTTTTGTCCTTTTGATCAACGCTTCTCATTTATTACAATTTACCTGCATACAATTATATTATTTTATTAGTTTTCAAATACCTCAAAACTTTAAGAAAACAACTATTTCTATTTAATATAAAGTTTAACATTTAAATACGATTTGGTTCTCTCTCTCTCTCTCTCTCTCTCTATATATATATATATATATATATATATATATAACATATTAAATTTTTTTACAACTAACACTATATACAAAGAAATTTAAATTTTTTTATACATAAATAAGAGAAAAATAAAACTAAAATTAAAACTTAGAACTCAACCTATATAAAAAAAAAAACTTCTAACACAAAATGAAAATCAAGAATTAATTCAAGAAATTCATATTAAAGTTAAAATCTATACTAGTAAAAAAAACTAAGTAAATAACTCTAAAATAAAACTCAAAGTCTATTATAATATTAGAATTTTAACCTATGTTACAACATTAGGTTCCATCTGGGGATTGTGTCTCCCCGTGAGGCACTAAAGAACCGTAGACCAAGTGCCTTTTATTATTGGGCAATGGAGTCATTTTTCCCTAAAATCAAAATTTTGCTCACAAAATACTATAAAACTAAGTACTTTCTTCTCATGAATTTGAACCCTATATAGAAATGATAAGGTTGTCAATATACAAAGATTGAAATGTGCTTGAAAATAAATTTCAAGAAAAGCTAATGAAATAATTTCCTTATTAAAACTTACTCAAGAATTGTCTAAAATAATTAGTATAAATTTAACTAAAATATCATATTTCTCACTGATTTTATCTTAACTAAAGGTTATAAATAATATTTAGATTCATTTGAGATAAAATCTAATTAGATCAAGACACAAAAATTATAGAAAAATAATTAATAACAGAGTAATGATAAAGATATGTAGTATCGGCCTTGACAAACATCACTCTTATTGCTTCACTACCATCATGTGTACGTAGCCTTGGTGAAGTTATGTGCATACCCCAAATTGAATTTCCTTTCACCACTTCATGTTTATAATTTGATTAATTTGAGATGAGGGCAATCATTTATGAATTTCCTTTCATCATCTATTGTTGGACAAGATGGGGGCAATCATTAATGAATTTCCTTTCACCATCTGTCTTTAAAATTTTACTTTATTGCATTTGAAGTGGGGGCAATCAATATGTTATATAACACAAGGGATGATATCTATTTTAGATATAAAATAGAGTAGGACTGTCTACATGTTTTAGGATGTTTGAGGATACTCCGAGATTAATTTTCCTTCAGTTCAAACTATACCTTCTCCTATAGGTAAAATTTGTATGTTCAAAATTTTCTTATGTTAAAGGTTAACATTGAGAAAAATTATCAACTATAATCTAATATTGAAGCTAAATTTACAAGGATTATCCTAAACATTCTTTTTCAATTTAAAATAAAGAAATAAATAAAATCTTCACCAAACTTGTCAAAATAGCATGCTTAGTTTGCTTCTATTGACTAGGTTTATTCTTTCTATAAAGATTCATATAATTAAATAAGAAATAAAGACTTAATCTTTATTTATTCAAAACAAACTAGGATACTTAGTAACATCATTATTACAAATTTTATTCATATTATCCAGAAAATCAAATTTTAATTAACTAACAAAACAAACCAAACTTGGCTTCTTCAACTATAAATAATATTCAGTTTGAAGAAGCTTATTATTCTTAAAATAAAATCACTCAAAGAACCTCAATTGGATTGTAATTCATAAAGATGAGTTCTTAACCCAATCATGGTTTGAAAATGAAATAAAATTACGGATATCTACAAAGAAAATGAATGAAAATTTAATAAATAAAATGCTTTATGAATTTCCCATTTATAGGCAATCTAAGCACATCTTCATGGACCAAATTTATTTGTTTTTTCTTTCCTATCAAAATGATCCTTATTTTGTCTTGATACCTAAAACCTGTACACAAATTGAAAACAACCACTATAAAATTGAAATAAAGCATTCTACTGAAAACTGAAATGATACATCAAACTACAAATTTATTTATATACAAGCTTCCTACTTAATCCAGGTGAACTTAACTTGGTCATGTATAAGCAAACTTCCAATTATACCAAGTAAGCATTTTATTAATTAAATTATAAACTCTCTTACTACAAATGACTAAGAAAAACAAGAATAATTATTGTAGCTGAGGAGTGATGGGAAACTTACCATGCAATTTATATACATATTTACAGTGAAAGAATGATGAAAAACTCTCATTACCTGATGACTCCAAGAAGACTGCTAAAGTATCTTCATACTGATAAGAAATGAGTACCTGATTATTTGTATGACTGTTGTACTTGTTCAAAAGACTAAACTCCTTTCTCAGGATCTCTGTTCTTCTAGTGAGATAAGATTGTTCCACTCATGCATCTCCAAGTGATTTTTGTTTATGATCATTAAGTTCTAAGTCCTTAAATATCAAAGGAAACAATACATCTATTTGTGACTCATCATAAAACTGAACCCCACACTCACAGTGAAGTAATGATGAATTGATTTTATTTGAAATAATAAAAACCTTCAAATAGACTTCAACAAAATCTTGAAAATTCTGAGAAGCTTCCTCCTTTTGTTCCCAAAATTGTTGTTGCACAATATCTGCTTTCTTGATAAAATAAGGTTCTTTCATGTGTATATCAAATGAGGAAGAGGCAAGAGACAATATGTTGACTTCTTTTTTCATAAATTTCAAAATCAACATAATCAATTTGCTTATCATCACTATCATGTATGTGTTCTTTAAAAAATTCAGAATATGATAATAAAAAACTCATTTCTTTAAATCTCATTGTTTCCTCATCAAAATCCTATATTCATCATAGACTAGCTCAACATAAAAAATTGTTGAAGATGATGTTTTGGAAATCTTTTCATTTTCTCTATTAAAATCTGCTTCTGAGTCATATCTATCATTTATAGGCTGATGAATATTTAATCTCTCTAAATATAAAGATAAAGAAATTTGTTTTTGATCATATTGACTTTATTTTTTAATATACTCATAGCAACTCTCTTGTTGAGATTCATAATTAGTAAATTCATTTTCCTCACTATGAAAATCACTCAAGAAATGAATGCAAAAATCAGTTTCACAATCATTTACCTATTGCTGATCTGATATATGCATGTCTAATTCTTCATGTTCATATTCTTCTTTTTGCTCTCTTCTATTCAGATCCTCCTCTACTTGATCATGCAACATCCCACAAGCCCATAGATTGTTTTCAATTTCTTCAACATCTATAAACACTTGTTCCAAAGTAGAATATTTCCTTTCTCTTAGGTAAAAGGATAAATCAGGATGATGTACTAGTGTATAATATACCTTGGCAACAACTTCAGAAGGATGAATTTCAACAAGTAAATTGTGATATAAACTTTCAAATCTTCTATTGAATTTCATAATTGTTTCACTGTTCCTTCTTCTTACAACCAAAAAATCAGATATATATTGATGATGGGATTTTCTCTCAACCCATTTGTATAGGAAAACATTTTAAAAGTCAGTCCAAGAAGTAATTGATTTAGTTGTTAAGTTTCTAAACCATCTTTTCACTTCTCCTACTAATGACTGGGTGAATAACCTCATAAAAACATATTCATGTTGAATATCTAATCAATCTGTGAAATGTTCAAAGGCTGCCATGCGCTTTTCTGTTGTAACATCATCTTCTCCATTGAATAAAGGAATATATCTAAAAAATTTAGGAGGTAGATCATGAAGAACTAATGCCAGTTTGAGAGGTTTATACTTGTTTAAAGCTCGAGGATGAATATTTGCAGGTCGATCACAAAGTATATGAGAGACTGAAGGAATTGGCATATTATTTTCATTCCCAACTGATGTACAAGCATGAATATTCTCAGAAAGAATTTGAATTTGTGCTTTTTGATCAAGAAATCTCTCGAAAGACACTGATATAAGAGTCTTATCATTACTTTCAGAGGACAACACTGGACCAAAATTTTATGCTTGAGGAATACAAGAGGAAATCAAGATTTCTTTTTCAGAGGAAAGAGATGAGGCTTTAAACTTATGATCCTTTGAAAAATAACAACATTTTTTTTTTCAATTGTAAAAGAAATAGCAGGAAAGAACCAAATAACAAACAAAAAAATTCTTGAAAAAAGCTTTCCATTTGATACCTGATCATTTTGAAACAATTATCCATTTTTGTCAACATGGCTCGCTTACCATTGGAGTCTTGAAATCTGATTGGAATCACAATGTAATCACTAGTGAAGGTCATAGTGGAATTTTCAGATCATGGAGCCGCCATGAGAATTACAATGAAGCTTCCAGGTGAAGAGTAATTAAAGAGCTTGCATGTATCTGATTTTGTTCACCATCAAAAAATAAATATGTTCAATATTGAAATCATGAGAATTATTGGTCAGTTGCGACTAATACTCATGGATATGGGTCATAGATTAATGACTTACTCTATGCAATTAATCCCAAAAATGATATCTAATATGTTAGTACAGTTAAAAGAAGTAACGGAGGACCACAAGCATGTCAGTTTGTCAGGGATCTTGAAAGAAAAACAATGCATAGTTACAAGAATAGAAGACTTCGACATAGACTGTGTATTGGATGAAGAAACACATGTGAATATTATGCCAGAAAGCACTTGGGAAATCTTGGGAAATCCTGCTATGATACCTTCATTGGGAAGGATCGACTTGTTTAAAGGGAAGATGATAACCCTATGTGGAAGAGTTACTAATATACCCATGATTTCTCATGAAACATCGACAGAAGAGGACTTTGAAGTTATTAGGTTTGTTGAGAACAACGCCCCTTTTCCACTTTTATTAGGAAATACTTGAACTGAGAAGGATCAAATCAGAAGGAAAGCAGAAGAGGAAGCTACAAAACAAAATAAGCAAGAACTAAGGGACTTCATAGCCAGAAAAATAGAGCGACTAATAGAAGAACAAGAGGATAATTCAAAGCAACAGAGGACCAAAGAATTAGCTGTCGAAGTTGAAAGAACAAAGGAAGGCTTAAATAACTTGTCCATGCAAGAAATAAGTATAGCCACCCCAGAAATAGTAAGAGAAGGGACATTAACCGTAGAATATGTAAGAGTGCATCAACAATGAAAAGTTCTTTCACCAGGAGAGAATAAGAATACAAATGGAAAGAGGAATCCAGAGACTCAGATCATAGGAAAGAAGGCAAGGAAGCTCAGTAAGAAGAAAGCCAAGTTAGAAAAACTATGGGAAGTTCTAGAGAAAACTTCGTAGGAGATAGATCTACAAAACTTGAACCTTGCCAGAATAGCAGAACCACGGAGAATGGAACTTTGCCACAACAAATATATATGACAGTTGGAGGCACCCGGACCATTAGAATAACGCTCCAGAACGGCTAGAAACACAATTATTGATGGAAACACCACCGTTGGATGATTAGGAACGCGCCATCACGAACATATTCATATTGATTGAGGCATTCCTGCCCATTGGAAGTCCCTTGGTCAGCTGGGTTGAACATGATGGATAGACTAACGTGAAGAAAAAGAATAAAAAGGAGAAGTGCAAAACATAGAAACTAATGAGGAGGACAACGCCTTAGAGGAAAGCAGGCCTGACTCACCCACAAGAAGAGGAGGAGACGAAGTGAACCAAGAAGAAGGAGGGGAAGAAAGAGAAAATCAAGATAAAGGCGAAGTTACACCACTGAAGGATCCCCCTACAGAGGTTAAAACATCGAAGAAACAAAACATTTCTCAGCATAAACCCTCAGCAAGAAAGAAGACCCGCACCGAGAATCCTCAGTTGAAGAATGTGCTCATAGTGGATGATGTCGATCTCATCATCGCAGCCGTGGAGGACGCTTCAAATAATATCTTGCAGAGACATGGAGTGAAGCAGAAGATGTTGTATGAAAGAATAGAGAAGGAGCTGAAGGACATACAACAAGCCATCCATTCGAGCCATGCAGTACCTACTGCGCCTTCTTCGTCGGAAATTGCAGAATTGGGGGATGATCCCATCTAGTTACGAAGATTAGCAGATGCAACAGAGGCTCAACTTCAGTGAGTCCAAGAAGAAAAGGAACAGGCTATAGAGGCCTTGAATCAAGAAAAGGAGGAGGTCCTAGAGTAACTTTGAGTTGTGCAGAAGGAGAAAAATGAAATTCAGGCGAAGTTCGAGCAGAACAATGCAAAGATAAAGGAAGAAAAAGATCAGTTTCTCACAGAGAAGATTGCGGTCAAAGAAGCGGTGACTAAAGCACTCCACTCTATGTCAGGTTTGGCACAGGAGGAACCAGAGTCAACCGAGATGCAAGTAGGGAAGCTCGCCAAAGCCATTCAACAACTTCAAGCACAGATAATGGAGTTATAGCTCTAAGCAGTACCTAACACTCCGCAAGAAGTGCGCGACCAAAGGGAGAAAGATGCTAGGAACATAGTAGAAAGAATCAGGGCACTTGCCTCAGAGTTCAAGCAACTGAGTGATCGAAGTGCACATACCTATGATCACCTTGCAGAAGATCCAGAGCTAAGGAAACTGAAAGCACAACTCCAGGAGGCGTAGAAGAAGACATCCACCGTGCAAGCACAGATGAAGCTGCTTACTGCAGTTGAGAGGATGAAAATATCACATGAACAACGCGTAGTCCAGTAGCATATTACTTCCATCCAGATAAAATTCATGGAGGTTACACAAAGATTATAGTCGATGCAGGACAAATCCTGCACGATTTTTGAAGAGATTGAAGGACAAGGTTCACAGCTAGACCAAGTGGTTACAACAGTGGAACAACGTTTGGAAGGGCTTGTTACAGAGCAAGTGATTCAGGAGTTCGTCGAGCAGGAAGCTTTGGCGAACCAACAAGTCGAGGAAGCTTGAGCTAAGCTTGAGGCCTTTGAAGGTATGTTGCCCAGATCTGAGTGACTTGAGACGAGTCACAGGTGAGTGTTGGGGGCATGTTGGCCCTTGACCAAGTTTTGAGGAAACATTGGTCGTGTTTGACCACTTTTGGGACTTCGACAAGCTGGTCGAAGATGGAGCGCCCAGGTGGAGTGGAGATTGCGGGATCTCACTCACTTTGCGGGCTTGTGGGCCGAGCAAAGGGTTTTATGGTTTATGTAACGGGTTATGGGATGTTGGCCCATGGGTTTACCCATGTTTAGGCCTTTTTGTAAATGTATAAATAAGTAGCTAAGCGATGTAGTAAGGAGGTGAAAGTAGATATGTGCTAAGTAGAAGCTTAGTGCAAGAAATGTAAGAGATCGATAAGGATTGATTGGCTATGTGCATAGTATGTTGGCTTAGTGCAAGAGGTTAAAAGTTGCTTTGTGCAGACAAACTGTGTAAAGTAAGGCTCTGTGCTAGTAAAGAGTTGGCTCTGTGCCTTGACCTGATTTTGGGAAGGAGGATCTGGCGCGCTGCGAACAGATCTCCTGTCCTCGGTGGAGTTGGCTCTGTGGCTTTGTGCATAGGAGCAGATGAATTTAAGAAGATTGAAGACTAATAAAGAAGAAGAAGAAGAAGTTGGTGGATGTAGTCCCACACTGGGGTGAACCACGTATATCCTGTGTCCTCATGTGCTTTGTGCGATGTTGTTTATGTGTTTATCTGCTTAGTGTTGTTGTTATAATGTATGATGAATGGATCCGATGTTGTTTCTTAGTGCTTAAAGATGAATGAATGCTAGATCTGAGCTAATGCTATGTGCTAAGTGAATGAAAGTACTTGATCTTTATGGTCACTGTGCTGATCTGTAATAAGGGTTTTATCTGCGATGTGAATGAGATTCAAGAACTAATGCATATTGTTGTTTAAGTGCTCAGTTAAGTATTGTAATCACATATATGTGTCCCAGCTTGGTTGTAGACACTTGAGTCCTGCAACCCACCCTGAATCTACCTCGGGTGAGACTTCATCTGCTTCCCAGGTGTTGCCAAAAGGGCCGGTAGTTATGGTTTTGTTGGTGCGTTGTTGAAGCATTGAACCCTGGGTCTTCCCCTGTGCCAACACATGCAAGGCCACATATGATGTTCATCTCCATGAGCACCTTTTTAGAGGGAGTGCTTAATGCATTGAGTTACCCTTTCCTTGGCACTGTTTATTTCCACGCCTTATGTTTCCTTTTGATATTCATTGATTTTGTTTGCAAGCCCCTTTTTAGGTTTATACATTTCATTGCATATGGGGTCGAGATAATTCAATTAGGTCCTTTCTTTAGATATGGACACATTGCATTATGACTTGAGACAATGAACTCATAGTGAGGGGGTAGATCTCAAGCTTACATGGATTTTGATTAATCTTTATATCCATTTTATTTTTCTTCTGCATTTTGAATTTATAGCATGTTCTTTCTATTCTTTTACATCTGCATCAACCTTGAGCATCCAAGACCCTTCTTCTCATAGGAGAATGAAGTATGAACCTTTTTGGGATACATGTGACAACCATTCCCAAAATATCGGACAACAAAATGAAAATAGATGGAAAGTGTTAAGTATGGAAGGGTATGGATATGTTACTCTTATCAAGGCCTCCTAGTAGTACCCATTTCTTCTTTTCCCTAATGTTTCCAAATGTATTCATGTTCTACTTTGTGAGTTTCACTTTTAGAGATTTTAACTTCTGCTAAAATATGAACATTAGGGATACCCTAACAAAGGATATCCCATTTTAATGTTCAACCACCTTTTCCTTGAAACTTGGGTGGGAAAATCACATTCTTTCAAATGCGAAGGGTGAGTTATTGGTATTAATCGAAACTTTCACTAACAACAACATTGGTCAATGATCATAGCCAAACCTTAGAAGAACTTGAGTATCCAACTCGAATTCATTGTCCACAAATCCTTTTGAGAGAAAGAATCTGTTTAGGATTTCTCCTACATGATTCCTACAACCTCACCTATTATTCTAAGTAAAAAAACCCAAGCAAGGGGAGGTATTTACCAACGTGTTAAAATCTATAAAGGAGTTAAAGAGCTCAAAAGAGGGAGTCTTCCAACACACACCTCCTTTTTTATTTGTTAGGGATCTAAATAAATTGAAATTTCCTCCAATAATCCAGATAGGAAATTGTTTTAAAAGCTCTTAGAGAGCTTACACTATTATAAAAGGTTCCTTTAGCAAGGGAGAGGAGGACCCATAAACATTGGCAATGATGCCCCTTTCCTTAGAACCCAACTCACCTTATGAGGTTTCCAATCACCATTTGGTTTCCCTAAAATCATGTCACAAAATTTGATTTGGGTCCCATATTATAGCCAAACCTTCGAAAAATCCTTTTGAGTCAAATGCAATCAGCTTCGATATTTTGTGGATTTTCCTAACTATATTTTTAATGATATCTTCTGAGCACTTAGTTTCATGAATAGAAACCACATGCCAATTTTTCTGCTATATTTTTTTCCTTCATCATCTTTTGTTTACCTTTGGCATTAATCCATCTTATAATGCATGAGAGTTATTTCATTTAAACTTGTTTAGGGGTAGGAGGGTACACTATATCAATGGGCTTCACTCTACCAACATCTAATAGTATATATCCTTCCTCTTGGATATTGATAGCATTGCCTTTCCTTCATGTTG
Source organism: Picea engelmannii (assembly GCA_009831015.1). Classification (NCBI taxonomy): domain Eukaryota; kingdom Viridiplantae; phylum Streptophyta; class Pinopsida; order Pinales; family Pinaceae; genus Picea; species Picea engelmannii. The sequence continues at coordinate 22,716 of ML842820.1, forward strand.
TTATCAGTGGGTCATTTTTATGTTTATGTTATTGGTTTTCATACCCAAGCCATGTCGTTTCCCTATTTTGCTCCCTTTGTTGTTTTCTTCACCTCTTTTCCATTTCATCTCTCTTTGTAGTATTGTTAGTTCTACATTTGAGCTCCCAGTTAACATTTCCTTACCATATTTGACTTCCAAATGCATTATGTCTATCTTATCTATATCCTCATCTTAGAAGTTTCCTAATGTGACTATTTCATCTTGAAAGTTTGTCCTACATTGTTCCTTTAAGATTTGAGTTTCCCCTGGTAGGTTTTCTATGCCTTTCTTTGACATGTCCTTTGTTTCCTCCTTTTAGGTTCAACCATTTCATTCTCAATAGATTTGTTCCTACTCGATATCATATCCTTTTTTCCATTACCAAGCCTCTTGCATTAAGGGACTTGATAGAATCCTAGTGGCTTATGTTCTCCTCACCTTGCATAAATTATTGGCTTTTGTTCTCTTTGTCATTATTACATGTTTGTGGGGCTTCAAATTGATTGGATAACTTTGGTTGTCCTTGGGATCATGATTTAACAATATTCTTAGTTATTTTGTTTCTCTTGGACTTAGGTAAACCCATCTTTATTCTTCCTTGCCTCTTTTGAGCCTTTAACTAATTCTTTATTTAGGGGCAATCTCTAAATAAATGACCATGACAGTGGCATTTTCTACATCGAAAGGGAACACATGCTCAAAGCATGGGGTCTGTTTTTATATTCATCTTTGTACATTATTTTTATGAATTCCAGAAGTGTTGTAGAGAGATTCATGTAGACACACATACATGAGAATAATAAGTATATTTACCTTTCCTTATAACTCATGAGATTTTGGCATAGTTCTTGAAGGCATTACCTGTTCCAACTAGGGTTTTATCTTCTCAAAATTATTGTGGTAGATAATACATTTAGATCCAGAGCCGCGTGTGGGAGAAGTCTTCTTGTTTTAGCAAAAATATCTCCATCCAATATCACAGATGAAGGCCTGGAGAGTTGAAGAAGTACGACCCATTTTCAAAATTTTCTTCTCTATCCTCCATGTTTGTGAAGATTATTGTAAAAAATCCCTTCACACCCAGTTAGATTGATAGTCCCCTTAACCTTCCAATATGTTGATATCGACCATTTGACTACCACCTTAGATGGTCAAGGTCTAACAAATTTGTGGATGATGGCATGGTGTTGCAGATATGTTGATTGGAAATTTGGTCATCTTGATTTTCTTCTCTTTGGAATAAAAAAAATATTCATAAGGAATAATTTTTGCATGTTAATCATCTCATGGTGTAGTCCTCAGTATCATCTTCATCATGAATTTTACAGAATCAAAATCCGAGTCTGTATGCCTAAGATATTCGTAATTTTGTCCAGAAGTTTGATACAAAGATTGCAAAAAGAACTTTGAAAAATGGCAAGAAGAATTTGTCTAAGTATGGTGCACCTTTCCTCTCCATTTTTGAACTTTTGACTAAGTACTCTTCTCACTTAGTAATTTTTCTCACCTTCCATCTCCATCCATATCCACACTTAACCATTTTCCTCTCTTATCTCTTCACCTCTCTTCATACTCTCAACCCATACTTATTCATTTTCCCATTTTTTCATTACTCTCATTTCCCCTTTACTTCTCATACTTAGTCATTTTTCTACATTCCATTCCTTACTCTCCTTTCCATACTTAACCATTTTTCTCTCTTTCACTCTACTCTCATACTCTCATTCCATACTTAGGCATTTTCCCCTCTTCACTCTACTCTCCTTCCTCACTACTCTTATTACTCTACTATCTAAACCATTTTTCTCATTACTCTCATGTTACCTTAGTCATTTCTCTCATACTTAGTCTCATATTCCTTTCACTTACACAAATTCCATAATATACATATGCTTCACATTTAGTGTATGTTAAACTTTCCAATTTATACACTAAAATCTCAACACCACAAATGCATGTGGGATATATATTTTAAGAAAATTCAAATTTTAAATGTACATTTAAAAAGAAAAGACAAATTTAAATGAAGGGCTAAGAATGACCCACAAAATTAATGGACGGTGTTTGAGTTTCTGACTTGAGATTCGGGTGTCGGAAAACTATACCTCATTGGAAAGGTATTTCAACGAGGAATATGGTAGAATAGTTTTAAAGAGCTAAAATTGACCATAATCTTCTCAGAAATTGAAATAACAAACAACTATATTTTTAGGGTGCGCGCAAATCTGCTTGGTACCTTGACTTCAAGCTCATATCTTGAGATCCAAAAATCAAAATATCTTTCAGAAATATTCATAGAAATATGATATGACGAAGTTTACATATAAATTGGTTTTCATGGCTGAGAAATTGAATACCATGCCCACAAAATTAAAATACAGTCCCTCTTTTAAAAGATAGTAAATTAAAAAATTTGAATAATAAAAGTTTTTTTTCCTTTAAAAAATAAAACTTTTATTAAATACTAAAGAGGCCCAATTCAAGGCACACATGTAAATGATATAAATTCATTAATGAATATTTAATGAGACATTAATTAAAGTGGATATTTTAAAAAGAAAAAATTCCAAGAAAGAGAAAACTAACTATAGAAGAGCAAATTTTAAAAAGCAAGATAAGACTCTATCAAATGATTAGATAATGTTACATTATCAGAGAAGAAGATCATAATAAAAATGGTTCAACCATCAACATGCAATCAAACTTTTGATCAACAAATAAAGATCTCCATCTTTTCCATTCTTTTTCTTCTACACTATTTTTCTCATAACTTTATGTTGTATTTCTGAATTAACACAAAATTGACATTCTTAACTAACCCTCACAAACTATCAAACTTATCAAACTAACTTGACAACATCTCCTCCCTGCTAATCTGTAAAGCACTCAAAATTTTGAAATTTGTTGACTTTAGAATGAATTTGTTTTTACATTGGTTCAAATGAATGATGGGCATAGCAAAATGATGTTACTTGTCTCTCTTCTTCAAAGCTCTACCCATTTAACACATGAACGCGAACATGCAACCAAGATCTCCACCAAAATTGAGTTGAGAAGCATGGGATTTGGATTTCTGGTGCGAGGGCTCTGCAGTTTGGCGCTCGTTAATGGCAGTACCCCAAGCAATATGCACAATGCAGCCCTCTTTCATACACTTCCATACTTATTCAAGCTTGAGGCCACCAGCAGTCACCATGGCGAAGCGAGCAGGGGGTTTTATGGCAGCCAGGACGTCTCTAAGATTATACGAGAGTGGACGATTGAAAGCCTCTACCCATGATTTTCTTGGCCCCAATTTCAATTTCAGGGAGACTTACGCAGAGTCCTCTAAATATGCTTCGCTTTTACAGAGCTGCCAAACCAAGAAAGCGCTTCCATATGGTAAACTGGTACATGCCCACATCATTCAAACCGGATCCATGGGAAACTTCAATTTAGAAAACGCGCTGGTCGTCATGTATGCCAAATGCGGAAGCCTGATCGATGCTCGCAGAGCACTCAGAGATGAAACACCTAACAGAAATAAAAGCCTGTTTTCATGGACTGCTTTAATTTCAGCTTACACAAAGAATGGGCAAGCTGAGGAGGCCTTGACACTCTTTAATCAAATGCAACAATCAACGGGCTTCCAACCCGATCACTTCACCTGCGTTAGTTTGCTGTCTGCTTGTGCAAGCTCCACAGCTCTGGAAAATGGCAAAGAAATCCAGGCCCACATAATCAGAAGTGGGTTTCTTTGTAATATATTTGTAGGAAGTTCTATGATAGACATGTATGTCAAGTGTGGAAACCTCCAGGATGCACGCAAGGTGTTTGACAAAATGCCTGGCCACAATGTAGTTTCCTGGACTGCAATGGTCGCAGGATATGCACAGAATGGGTGCCTTGAGGAGGCCCTGGAGCTCTTTCGGAAAATGCCAGAACGAAATGCGGTCTCATGGAATGCAATGATTGCAGGATATGCACGGCAGGGAAATGTCAATGAAGCCCTCGAGTTTTTCAGGGAAATGCCATCGCGAAATGTGGTTTCGTGGACTTCCATGGTTGCAGGATATATGCAGAATGGATACTTCGATGAGGCCTTGATGCTCTTTCGACAAATGCCTCAACGAGATGTGGTTGCTTGGAATTTGATTATTGCAGGATATGCACAGAATGGGTACGTCGATGACGCCGTGGAAATCTTCCAAAACATGCCTGAAAAGAATGTAGTGTCGTGGAACTCAATGATTGCAGGGTATGCACAAAATGGGCGTGTTGATGAGGCTGTGGATCTGTTTCAGAAAATGCCTAACCCAGATGTTATCTCCTGGAATCATATGATTGCAGGATACGCACAGAATGGATATTGTTATGAAGCCCTGAAACTTTTTCAACAAATGCAACTGACAGATATGAAGCCAAACTCTGGCACCATGGCAGGACTTCTTCCAGCCTGTGCCAACTTGGCTGCCTTGGAGCATGGGAAAGAGGTCCATCAGGGAATAATACGTAGAGGATTTCAGTGTGATGTCTTTGCAGGAAGTGCTCTCGTAGATATGTATTCCAAATGTGGAAGCCTTGAAGATGCACTAAAAGTGTTTGATAGAATGCCCATGCGGGATGTCATTTCCTGGAATGCGGTGATTTGGGGATATGCAATGCACGGGTGTGGGAAGGAAGCCCTTCAACTGTTTAATCAAATGGAACGCTCTGCCACAAGCCCAGATAATGTGACTTTCATTGGCGTTCTATGTGCATGCAGCCATACAGGCCTAGTGGATGTTGGCAGGAAATACTTTGAGTGCATGAGGCGGGATTATCACATAATACCTGCAATGGAGCACTATTGCTCAATGGTAGACCTTCTTGGTCGTGCTGGACACCTGGACGAGGCATATGCCTTCATCAATAAAATGCCACTGAAACCAAATGCTACTGTGTGGGCATCTTTGCTTGGGGCATGCAGACTCCATGGCAAGGTGGAGTTAGCACAATGCTTGGCACATCACCTCTTTGATTCAGATTCTAAAAATCCTGCACATTATGTACTGCTCTCAAATATTTATGCTGCAGCTGGTAGGTGGGAAGATGTAGAGAAGGTGCGCCAAGTGATGAAATATATAACAGTAAATAAGATGCCAGGATGCAGCTGGATTGAGATTAATAAACAGCGCTTTGCTTTCGTTGGAGGAGACACATCACGAGACCTCTGCACTACACTCACACACACAGGAGATAAAAGAGGTGATTTATGAAAAGTTGGAGAGACTGTGAAGGCAGCAGGGTACGAGCCAGCTTATTCATACAATATAAACTTTGCATGCCATTGTATTAGCACTTCTTAACACAGACACCCTGTGGCTGGCTGGAACAGCTATCCAAATCGAATTGTCAATAACTGACCTCAGAGTGTGCTGTGACTGCCAGTACACTGAGTTAGCCCCTTCGGTCCAGAACACCGAGTTTGCCTCTTCCATCCACTTCCACCATTTCAGTGATGATCTGCTGCATGAAAAAAGTTAAGGATATGAGAAACCTTGGCAACTGTGTCGAAACCTTGGCAACTTAAGATGCCAACTATAAAATGTTTGGAAATATTTTTGTAAAACTATTCAAATTTTTAAGGTGTTTTTAAAAGTAAAATACTCTTATTCTATAGAATTTGGGCTAACTAGTTTTGGGGAAAAAACAGAAATTGGTGAATCATTTTTGGAAAAGAAAAATGGAAAATTAACCAAATGGTTAAATTTAGCCCCTAAATTTTTTCCTCGTCAGCATTCTAAAGAAACTGATACGAGCTTCAATAACCTCAAGCCCAAATATAATAGCCCTTGATCAAATCATCGACAATCTAGTATCGAGAGTTATTAAAACCTTCCGGTTGCACAATCCCAGATTAATTGCCATAACCTAGGAGTTTGTGTACCTCAAGGTTTTGAATATCTCTCAGCACTATATTGATTGGGGGCTCATAGCATTGCACACAACAGCATGAAAGTAGGAAGCAAAGTGATTGGAAATCACAGAAAACATTTCTGCACCGTCGTGTGTTTACTTTCGGGTTACTCCAAAAGTGTTTACACCATCTTTGGAGGTGCTTCATGAGATGTGGGGTGCATGGTGTATGGTTAGCCCTTGGTTGATCTGTGATGGACTTGTACATTAGGGATGGCTTATTCATTAGTTGCTAGACCTTATAGGAATGCTTGCATGCCATTCTTCTTTGGAGCATTGGAGATCTTAAGACAACTTGGTGACATTTTACATGCTAGCTACATGGAGAGGTTGCTTGCTTGGAGAATGCCCTACAATGGAGGAGGAGCATTTGACATTCTCAAGGAGGGCATTGTGCCCTAGATAGCATGGGGTTACTTGGATTACTTACATGGAGGTTTGTACTTGACTTATGCTAGCTTGGGTTGAAGGAGTGGACATGTAGTGGGTGGACTTGGAGATGGCACATTGATTTGGAGAGGCATTGGACCATTGGAACCCTTGGAGGAGGAGCATTGGACCTTGGATGAGGTGCACCCTTGTCTTGGAGCCTCGCTTGTGGATTGTCATCACCTTGGAGCTTGACATGTGTCACTTGTAGGAGGAGAACTTCACATGTGTGGGGCTACTTATTTGTAGTAGGTTGCTTGTAAGGGTTTATGCCCACTTTTGTATTGTTGGCCTCCCTTACCTGTCATATATATAGATGAAAGAGAGAGCCATTTCATTTGTATCATCATCATCTTGTGTTTAGAGATGCGATGAGAAGAGTGTTTTAGCCTCTCTTTCTTTTGGAGATTCTTCATTGTACTTTATTGCTCTTGTCTTGAGGTGCTACGGTTGCTTGAGCATTCTTAAAGTCTAGAGTCAGGGTTTCTACCCTAAGGAGGCAAGGAGTTGGGGTTTGGTGATAAATCCTAAGGTTGTACTTGTTGGAGAAGAGGAGGAGGAGAGGGGAGACATCTTGCTTGGAGCCAAGGAGACTTGCTAGTGTTAATGCTAGCTTGTGGAAAGTCTTTGGTGGAGCTAGGGTTTTTCATGTTTTTTCTTCACTAGGGTTTTGGAGAACCTGGAGGGTTGTACCAACTTATCTTAAGTTGAAAATATGTACTTGAACTTCATTATATATATATATATATATATATATGAAGTTTTGAACTGTCCAAAATTTTCTTGTTGTAGATTTGATTTTCAACTATCATTGTCTTCACGTTTTGGTAATTTCTAGGACTTGTTTGTCTTTTTGATTTGAGATAAATTAAGGCTGAAATGTTAAGGGTATCAACATTAATATTGAAGACACTAGGGTAAATTTACTGCTATCATAAAATGAATTTCAAATCTGGTTTATGCTTATAAGATTGCCCTGAAGGGTGGAAACTTGTTAGCATACATTTGGTATCTTTTCTCTTGGATTCCCTTGTTGATTGGGTTTGTCCGCTGTTTGTTGCTGTAAATTATATTTCAGATCAGCCCTAAGGCTATAAATTCACATGGATTAGATTAGAGAAACCTTTAAGAAAGAGGCGAAATTTCTAAATTTACATTAAAGCATTGAGAATATAAATTTCTTCATGGTATTAGAGCTTTTCTTTGTGAATTCACTCTCTAGGTGATAGAGGGAGTTGGCATGTCAGCTATGGTGAACCTAATAGAGGTGCTAGACCTTGTTAAAGCCATTACTTCAACGATTTGAGATTGTTGAGTATGAAACTCTAGGTCGTTTAAGAGAAGTGTGAGGACCATTGGAAGGTTGTGTCTACTTCATTTACTTTTGATTTTGCATTTGAGGATTGTTTCAGAGTGTGTAAGATGACTCTCGTTTTAGAGTGTGTAACATATAAGAAGGAGCTTCCAATTTTGTTCCTTGAAAGTTTAGATTATAAAGGCTTCTGGAGGAAGTCGATCTTTGGGAGCCTGTTGTGAAAGTGGTTCCAAAGTGTTCGATTCAACACAAATGGTCACTCATTGTAAGGAGTTCAAGGAAAATAGAATCATTCTAGATTTGGTGAAGGATCATTTCATCCCTCACATTGCAGAGAAAATGATAGGTAAGGACATGTTTGGGGATTTGGTTGATTGTTTCAAAGCTCTTGTGTTTCTCGATAGTTCATGTGAAACAAAATTTCAACCATTTTCATAAGCAAGATTGATATTGTGGTGAGTTATATGATGCAGATCACATAGTTGAGAGATCATTTGGCTGCCATTGGGATGAAGGTGGAGGATAAGGAGTTAGTTCCCATTGCTTTGAATTGAATTTTTCTTGCTTGGAGGCCTTTTATTCAATGTGTCTATGCTCGTGAAAATATTCCACCTTTTTCAAAGCTATGGAATGATCTTGTACAGGAATAAATCAAGATATAGTCTTGTTGTGGGAAACTAGAGAAGGTAGATGAGATTGCTATTGCGAGGAGGATGAAGAAGGGTAGCAGGGAAGACTACAACAAGAAGAAAGGTATAGGTATATAAAATAAGGATTTGAGCAAAGTGACATGTTTTCAATGTCATGAGATGGACATTATGCTAGCTAGTGTCCATTGAATAACAAGGGTAAGGGAAATAAATAGGTTGTAGCTAGGATTGTAGTAGGTGTAGAGGATGATTCCTCTTAGTTTGAAACTACCTTCTCCATGGTTTCTTGTTTGTTTCTAACACCGTGTCTAGTGTTGGAGGGTATGTGGATAGTGGAGCTTCGAGACATATGACTTATGACATGTCACTCTTCAATAAGCTTCAAGAGCAAGAGGGAGACATGAGTGTGGAGTTGGGTGATGATGCTTCCTATCCTTTTGGAGGAGTTGGCTCCATTTCCTTCCAGATGCAATCAAGTGATATTCTTGAGTTGAGTGATGTTTTATATATTCCCGGTTTAAAGAAGAATGTTCTTTCAGTTTCTTGTATGGTATATCATCATTGTAGAGTTGCATTTGAAGGAAAATACTACAGTATCAATGATTGTAGTCTAGCTAGTCCGAAGACTTTGGCTAGAGGGGTGTGAGAGGGCGGCTTTTACAAGTTGCTTGCTAATCTCATGGCACTTGTTCATTCTACTGAGAGGTGTTGATATTTTGGTAGCTGTGGGAGGTATTAACCTCCATGGATAAACCTTTGACTAGAATAGAATATTCCTGAAGCAAGAGAAAACCTAAATAGATGTGTGAAAACCATGGAAGACAAGTCGACTCAGTAGAATAAGTAATATTGAAGTATTATATGCAGAAAAGGACAGGTCGGCCTTGCTTGAAGAGACACCTGTTCACCTGGCCAGATTAGTATAAATAGAAGGCACTTTAGCTCATTTGGAAAAACACACACTAACTTAGTTGGTACACATATCTTAGAAGTGCAATAGCAGTAGAAGTAGTGCACAAGTTTGGAAGAGGAGCAACAACATCCGCAGTGGTGCAACACACTCTTGTTCACCCTTTTTGGTACTCTTACTTGTGCGCTACCTTGGAGAAGGTGCACTCTCTTGGTTTATCTGTTGGTTCTAGTGTGGCTTCCCAGAATCATTCTATCTAGCAAAGGTTAAGGTGCTCAAGGGTGGCTTTGTGCCTATAGTTGGGTGACAATGGTGTAGCATTGTCTATGATGAAACGAGCACAATATTCTAATAGGTTATGGGCCCACACCACGTTCAGAACAGTCTAACCACTGGAAGGTAGATCCACAACTCTATGTCAAGCTCGTTGTAGCACAATTGTAGTTGCAGCTAGGGTTTCTGATCTTGCAACAACAACAAACCCTAACCTAATTGTTCATGCACTTTAAGTGAAGCGTTTGGCATAATTCTTGGATATCCTAGTACGCCCTAACCCAACACATCTCCTGGTGCCCTCATCCATAAAAAACGTCTAAGTTGAATTTTTTGGGTCAAAGTCAACATTTGAATGGTCAAAGTCAAGGTTTGGCTGGTCAATGTCAAAAGAATAGTCAAGGTCAAAGTCAAATACAATCACGACTTCCTCCATAAAATCAAAGTGGCGCAATAGAAGCATGGTCTCTTGGTAGAGCATGGAAGACAAAGATTGGCATCATCCTTGCAAAGAACAAAGGGCAAAATTATGGAACCACAGACTGAAGAGCAGGCATCAAAGGATGAAGAGTTTGATTTTTGGAGATTCGAAGCACATGAACATGGAGTAGGAGAAACAATAAAAATAAACTACTGTAGATATAAATCTCTGGAAAGAGAAGGGATCTTTGTCCAAGAAGCAATCGTAGAGCCAGAAAGATCTCAGATCTAATACATTCAAAGGAACAACACACTCTCCAGGTTGGAAAGAATACTTGTCTCAGAAGAAAAGCAACTCAAGCAGAACAATAACTAGACTCCAGGTTTGCATATCAGGTTTGATATTTTTATTGCTTCTTAAGTATTGCAATCCTTTAGATTTTATTAATGCTAGGAACAAATGAATACTTAGTAGCATGTACTATTAATATAAATGCTTATTGTACTTAATTTCAATATGAACTAACATCTCCTCTAGGAGATATTTCTTGTTCTTGTTCTCAGGCAGGACACCTTGGTAATGCTATAATGAATTACCATGAAATTGATATGTTCTTATATAAAATGCTATTATATTGGAAATACTTTTTCTCTTGTTGTTCCTATTTTGGGTAGGTTATCCTACGTATTCCAGGAAGGTTACCACAAAAATCAAGACTTGAAAGGACTCAGAGGAAGTCAAACTTCAAAGGGAGTCAGTGACCAGGAAGAAGCAAGGTTTCATGACACTTTACAGGGTGCATAGGGGCATGCAACAAATGGAAGTGTGGTTCGAGGATTCTCTCAGTTAGAGGGAGTTGATAGAAAAATTCAAAAAGAAGGATCTTGATTCTTGTAGGCTTCATGCCGAGTTGTAGGATTTTGTGCCGAGTTGTAAGCCTTCATGCCGAGTTGTAGGCTTCATGCCAAGTTGTAGGTTTCATGTCGAGTTGTAGGCCTTGTGCCGAGTTGTAGGTCTTCATTCCGAGTTGTAGGCTTCATGTCGAGTTGTAGGCCTTTTGCCGAGTTGTAGGCTTTATGCCGAGTTGTAGGCTACTCCAATGAGATGGTCTGGTATGCCGAGTTGTTGCTACACCAGTGAGAGAGTCTGACACACTAGTTTCATAGTCGAGAACCTGTATGGATGTGATGGTGTTGTTTGTAATACGATCTAGGTGATTATGAGATAGCCTGTGTAGCTTTGGTGATGCTACTGGTCTGCAAGACCATGTAGGTCTACCATGTGAGATGGATAAATAATGATGATACTCACGACATGGGTGTAGCCATGGGTGAGCACGTCATGTAGGTGTAGCCCATGACGATGATGGTGATACACACTACAAGGTGTATCTCTAGTGTTCTCTAGCAGGTTGTGGCCCCTAGACGAGATTGACAGGTCCACATGGGTGTAGCCATGTGTGACGTAATGACGATACCAGTAGCATGGTTTGCGTAACCATGATGAGAGGATCATGGCATAGAGAGAAAGGTTATGAAGACCAAATTGTAACATCATGGTTAAATACCTCCCTAGCTAAGAGGGAGTGTTGATGTTTTGGTAGTTGTGGGAGGTATTAACCTCCATGGATAAACCTTTGACTAGAATAGAATATTTCGGAAGCAAGAGAAAACCTAAACAGATGAGTGACAAGCCTGGAAGACAACTCGGCTTAGTAGAATAAGTAATATTGAAGAATTATATGCAGAAAATGACAGGTCGACCCTGCTTGAAGAGACACCTACTCACCTGGTCAGATTAGTATAAATAGAAGGCGCTTTAGCTCATTTGGAAAAACAAACACTCACTCAGTTGGTGCACATATCGAAGTGCAGTAGCAGCAAAAGTAGTGCGCAAGTTTGGAAGAGGAGCAACAACAACTGCAGTGGTGCAACACACTCTTGTTCACCCTTTTTGGTACTCTTACTTGTGCACTACCTTGGAGAAGGTGCACTCTCTTGGTTTATCTATTGGTTCAAGTGTGACTTTCTGGAATTATTCTATCTAGAAAAGGTTAAGGCGCTCGGGGGTGGCTTTGTGCCTATAGTTGGGTGACAATGGTGTAGCATTGTCTATGGTGATATGAGCCCAATATTCTAACAAGACGTTGGTTGAGCCTTTGAGTTTTTGAGGAGGCATATATAGAGCATGCATGGCGAGATTCCATGGAGATAAGTTCAAAGCATATTGTGAAATCAAGGATCGATTCCAAGCTTGTAGCTGATGGGAGTGTTGTAGAGTACAATGATAGATTTGTTGGATTCTTTTAGGTAAAGGGAGTTGACCTTGTTGATACTTCAGTTGCTGGAGATTTTGAGGTGCATGAGAGGGCCGCTTATGTTCGTAGTTTTTTGATAGCCTTGCATGGGTTGTTACTTATAATATGAGCTTGGTATTTTAGGACGGACGTGACTTGTGTAGATTTCTACTTTTATGATTTTGATAGACGTGATTCATTTGTTTTACTCTTGTATGGAGATGTGATTATCTTTGTAGGACATCCTAAACAATGTATGATGTGGTGTCTATAGATTTTGACCCGTGATGTTGACTTGAGGGATGATAGAGTTAGGAAAATAGCTTATGATCTAGGTTTATGTTCTTTTAGATTCACGGGTGGTCAACATTCTTTTGAGGTCAAAAATGTTGTGACACCATCTTGTGTTGATGGATATCATGATACTTCTACATATTACAAGATATATATTCCAACATAGAACAAGACCATACTAAGCAGAATGTGAAGTTTGATGAGGATGTGAGGTCTTCCATTTCATAGGATTCCGCTTCAGTGATTGAGGATAACAAAGGAGGTTGTTTTTTTAGATATTGATTCAGAGACTCGAGATGAATCAGGTTCAAGGGTGGATGATGTGATATTAGGGATGGATACACCCTCACCTTCTACTTCAGCCCATAGAAAGTTGTGATGGCTTACTTAGACATAAAAAGAGGCACAAGAGTAAGTAGCAATGCCTAGATCTTCAGTAAGGGTGAGTATTCCTCCTAGGTGGTATTATAACCATGTTGCATTGGATTCTTCCACTTGTGAGCCTACAAGTTATTTTGAGTAGGTTTCGTGTGAAGACTTGGTGGAGGAGTGTGATGGATAGGTGATACTTCCTTTTTAGAAGACAATGGTTGATTCCAAGATTGCAAAAAGTTTAGATTTGTAGAAGGCAGGTTCAGTTGAGTTGTAGAGGGACTTGACTAGTGTTGTTGAAAACACTTTCTTTGTAAAGAGAGAGTGTTATCTTTTGGGTTAATATGAAAGTGTTTACACAATGTTTGGGGGTGCTTCATGAGATGTGGTGTGCATGGTGTATGGTTATCCCTTGGTTGATATGTGATGGACTTACACATTGAAGGTGGCTTACTCATTTGTTGCTATAATTCATATGGATGCTTACATGACATTCTTAGTTGGAGTGTTGGAGATCTTTAGACAACTTGGTGACATTCTACATGTTGTCCACATGGAGAGGTTGTTTTCTTGGAGAGCGCCCTATTGATGTTTGTAGCATTGGACAAGTACTTCCACACAAGTCTTAGTGTCTAGATGCGTGGAAGTCGTCCAAAACCTTCTACCTTGGTAATTTGCTATAATTAAATGAACTATTAAAGTAAATTTTTTTATTAATTAGTTGAGTTTTATTTAATGAAATGTTGAAGTAATTAGCATTAGTGAATTAAATATTAGCCATTGGTCTCAAGTGAGGTGAGAAGTAATCTCAACCGTTAATCACTCTGGAGATTAGGGTTAGGTCATAACTCAATATTATAAAATCATGGCAAGGGTGAAGGAGGAGACACTTGATAATATTTTTGATACTGAGAGGGTTGGATCATGAAGGACTATGATTCAATGATATCTTGGATAGTTGGAGAAGAACTTCCATCTAGAGATCAATATAGGTTGGGGAGAAGAAAGAACAGAGGCAACCACAAGTGGATTTCAACATATTGGAGCCGCAACAACAAGGTCATGTCGTACTAAGTTTTTTGTACAATCTTTGTGCACATGTACATGGGTTTCAGTGGAGACAGACACATATATGTGGGTTTGACAAAGGAAATGCGCGTACATATCGAAAAATGTGAAAGTTTGAGGTTGTACAACAAACCATGAGTTAATAGGGTTTGCAGGTGTTGTCCAAAGTTTTATATATTTCTATGTGGGACATTTTACCAGTAAGGGAGTCCTTGTAAGATTTGAAGTTATTTGAATGATAAGATTAGTTGATAGGAAGAATATCTTTGTGTATTGTGTATGAGATTTTGATTTCCAGTATTGCTTCCGCTAATTTAGTTGATTATTCTAGCAAGTGTTTTATGTTTTTTGAGCTGCTAATTTGATTTATAGTAAGAAAATCACTAGATAACAAAGTACCTAGGTGTCAGGATTAAGGAAAATCAACATGGCATGAAATCATTCACTCTGAGAGGAAGTCATATGTCATATCCAAAATAGTTGATAGAAGATCTATCAGATCTGCAAGGAGATCTCAACAGATCTATAACCAACAATAAGAAATCAAGGGTTGGATTCCAGGGAAACAACTGTACTGAAGAAGAACTAGGGTTTACAGTTGTACATAGTTGTACGTGAGTTGCAGTAAGAATATTTGCGTACATACATGGGTTTTCTTAAGGAAAGTCACTTACATACGCGGGTTTCAGTAGTGATAGACATGTAGAGGATCGTAAATGTCAATACAAGGGAAGTTTCAACAACATGTTATTTCTAGGGCAATTTATCAGGTCTAAGGGATGGGATCAACAAGTCTTAGAGTTGAAGACATATTGGATGGAGCATCCATGTAACATCCCTGGTCACCAACTAGAATATGCCACTTAAAATTTCGAACTCTGATACTAATTTAAATCATAAAAATAATCTACACATGTACAGATACTTACAAAATAAAAATAGAAATACACATGCAACATACATAGGAAAAACCCATGAAAACAAATGCATAAATATTAATGTATTAACACACAATTGATAGTTAGCTTTGATTAAAATAATACCAACAACGTGTGGACCTTCCATGTCCCTCCCAATATTAGACTACACTGTGCATAACTCTTAGCAGTGGGTCACCCTCGAGTTGGGGATAAACTCCACATTGGTAAGGGATTTCTAACTAGGATAAGGTATCTTAGATAGCAGGAAACTCAGTCATAGGTGCCAACTCGAACTAACATCCTACAGTCCCTCATTCCCCACATGCCTGTCCCACCCTAGGAAGTGTGCCCCTTCTCTACTCAACAGTCCCTTGACTGCCCCACTTCCTTTATGGGGCTTCAACAATAGGTCTGACATGAAGTCTTAGAGCCCTATAGCTGCAGTTTGATACATTCGAAAATCAATTCCCAATAATTCTCTCACCTGGAGAGAATGCTCACGGTCCTGACAACCCACCTCTTCAATATCCTATGGGCCAGCCAACTTGCTTCTTTAGTCCAACTCCAAAGCTAACCAGGGTACTGGTACAGGTACAAGTATAGTAACAACATGGTACTGATGACAACTGAGTGAGTGAAGGAATGATGATAGTATGATAGGAAAATGAACTAATTCCAAAATATATGTATGCATGTTCCCAACTTGACACTTGTCATGTTGAGAACTACCTTGGGCTCACTTGTCCCCATCCTTAGAACTTAGGATGAAATAATTATCCATAATTTATACTTTAATGAATATTAATATAATATTCCTTTGGGATTAAGCCCCCCTAGCTTATCCCCTTATCCTTAACTTTTATCCTCCTTTCCTATCTAGTGTAGTTTATCCCCCCATACTCTTTTACATGGTTGGTCTGCAACAATGATTTGTTTTCATTAATATTTGCATGTGGTTACATATTACAATAATGGTTCACTGACTATTTAACATATGGCTCTCCAACCTAATAATGACACAAACACTCTTTCCTTAAAATACATATACACAAAGGCACTTTGGCCCCAAAACCGTGCACTTACTCCATGTACGCAAAACTCAAGATGATGCACACCCTTCCTTTAATGCGAAATCCTTGCACACTTACACAGGTACGCAATACATTATAAAATGTGTGCACTCTTTTGGTATGAGATTCTTGTGCATCGGCTCAATGCGTGCAGAACCGAATCAAAGACCTTATACCATCAACTCACTAGCTTATATGTATAATTACATTTACATTTACATTCAGTACCCACGACTCACTAGCCTATATGTTTATTTACATTTATATGTACAATTGAGGTTTAGCCTAGGGGTATTACATTCCCCTCCCCCTTATTTATGCATTGTCCTCAGTGCAGTATATACACATATAGAATCAAAACTTCAAAAGTATTACAAAATATGTGGGTATTCTGCTCCATAACATCCTCGTACTCCCAAGTTGCATCTTCATGACCGTACCAGGTCCATTGGACCTTTACTATCCCTACGACTCGATTCCATAGCTGGTTGATCTTTCAGTCCAATATGCACATCGGATGCACTTGAAAGTCG
>ML842821.1:9786-22223 GCA_009831015.1 Picea engelmannii
CTTTTACTACGACTCACTGTTTGGAGTTTATCAAGACCTCACTCTTTCATGCATGCCTGGTCTGGTTTCTGAGCTGATATGCTGCCGTTCTGAGCTTTCCTCCGTTTGATCACTCTTTAAAACAAATCGTGACATTAAACTGACGGGCTTCGGGCTCTGCTCCTGCTAGCAATCTAGGAGTGACCTCCGAAAGCCAACATATCCACATTCCAGAAACTGAGTTGAGTGATCCCATCTATTATTGAGATAATCTACCTTTGTGCACCAATAAGAGAATCTAACAAGGGTACTGATTAGCCTAAAAATTGCATATCAAGCATCTCATAATCCTGAATTATATCTAGATCTAGATCCCATAAGTGCAAGTAGCTCTGGATCGTTTCTTTGATTAGAACCTATGAGAATAAGCAGTTGATATGCTAGGAGTCAAGTGATGCTTGTATTTGTATTTATTCATCTTCAAAGAATATGAAGTAACCCCGAGGAAAATTAGTTTCTTTTGTTTCCCATGCTTTCAAATCACCAAATAATCTTTGAGCTTCCTATTGTTTCTAAAACCATGTTTGATATTTTGTAGTGAACTGAAGCACTTTTTTATGTTCTTCTTTGATGACATACAACTTGGTGTAAAGTGACTCTTGTAAAGAAGCTAGTTTATTTCTCAATTTCATAGCTTCTTTCCTTAAAGTTTCTAAATTTTCTATTTTGATTTTCATTTCATCTAATCGAGAAGTCAAAGTATCCACTTGGTTCTCATAATGATTTCTCAATTTCTCTTTCTCATTAAGAAACATATCTACCTATCTATCATGTTCAACTCTAATCTCATAAATTTTAGTTGTTAAATGTACAATGGTATCTAGGAAGATTCCATTTTCTTTTGCTAGTTGCTTAAACCGAATTTCATGTTCCTCTTACCAACTAGCTTCCTATGAATTAAATTTCCCTTGTAGTTATTTCACTCTTTTCCTTTCTCTTTTTAGTTGAGCAGATAGTTTACTTACAGACCATTTGTTTGTACTGGAAAATGCCCCTAATGCATCAACAACTTCCTTTGCAAATTCTTCATCATTTAAATGTGCAACATCCCATAACTAGAATGTTTCATGTATAACCTCCTCGTGGTGATCAATCTTTCTCCTTTTAGTCCTTCTCTTGATAATGGCATTTTTATTATCATCAAAGGTACAATTATCCAATGACAAAACAATGTCTTTGATAGGTTGGAGACTATCGATATCAAAAGAAATGGGAACTATTCTTCTTGGAATTGAAGTTATAGGGGTAGTATCAATGACATGAACAATAGGAAAAATACATGAGTGTACATTTTTAGTACATGGTTTGGTACTAAGCTCTACATTTACCTCAGGGGTTTTCTTAGGAGTGTTTGTTTATGCTTGATTTTATTTTTCTCCTTCTATGGATTTGCCTTGCTGATTCTGTTTGTCCAACTGTGTGTTTGTTGTGGAGACATTATGATCAGGTTTTGTTTCTAATTTGGATTGCTCATCCTCTTATTCGTCAACATTTGTTTCCTCAATACCTTATTTTTCATTCTTTTCCTTCAAGAAGGCCTTTTTCTTCTTGAACTACCAATCTAGGAATTCTTTGATTTTGGAGCTATTTCTTATTGCATCAATTCTCTAAGACACTCCATGAAAACTTTTGGCTCTTTGAAAAATAATGTCAAATAGGCCATCCTCATGAGTGTATGCTTTATTTTTGACCATAGAACAATATTTTTTAACAACCTCTGTTGGATTATGTTTTTTGGAATTCCCTTGAGCCAGTCAGATTCCTTCCAATTGGTCTGCCACTTTCTCAGCATGTTTTGTATTTAATAAAGTAAAAATTCCTAGTGAAATTGAGAACGAAGGCCATTACATTTTATGACTTCTTGAAAAGGATGCTGCAATGTCGACACTGATAGTTTGGTATGCAATTTCTCTAAGATCTAGTATGTTTGGGACATATCTAAACAAAATATGGGGAGCCCCTTCACACCCATATATTCTAATGTATGAAAATTCCTCATCCACAAACCAATCACCGATCTCTTTGATAGTATCCATGGAATCCTGAGTAAATATGGGGCTACCTAATTTTTTAAAAGCAAATGTAGAGGAATCATGAAGAAATTACAGATGTCATAGAAAAAATTCTTGCAGTTGATTGCCCACATTTTAGAGTAGTACAAGTGGATTGCTTCTTTAGAGGGAGACCAATTGCAAGCTAAAATGGGAAAAGGGGTAATTGTACAAACAACATCGGTCAAATAAATAGAGATAAAAAATCCTGGGCAACATCCTGGAGGTGCCTCTTGTGATTTTTGAACCTCTTGTTTGATGTTAGGAGAACTAATATGTTCCCAATTAAAAACTTTTCTTGTGGGAAATTGATTGATAAGAGGGACCCAACCCAACTTAAATTTAGAGGAATATTTTTATCCATATAGGCAATAGAGCATGATGGAAACCAACATGGCAGGTTTCTTTAATATTGGGATAGGATAAATCTTGTCTCCTATGATTTTGAAAGAATTAGGGTCATTCCACCATTCTCTAATCAAGTCAACCTTCTAAAATTCCTCTTTTTCAACTTCTTTCTAAATAATTTTCTTAATAAAATTATCATCTAGACTAGTTGTGGTTGGACTTAACTTATACATATTGGAAATATCATATGGTCTGAAAGAACCAACAGTCTGGTGAGAAGAATTGACAATTGTGCATATAAAAATATTAGTATGGGATATTATCCCCTGTACCATGTCATATTAGGTAAGTATGGCTGGTCTAGTAGCAATATTATGAAGATTGGACCTCCTGATGTCAAGCAGGTCATCAACATCTGATTCATATTCAAATATGAAGTCACCTTCCTCGATGAATTTGTATAATTGGCTCCATTCTAGGATGTTGGTTTCTCCTGTCTTGAATTTCATGTCTGAGAAAATGTTGAGTTGTTTTTTTTTTTTATTTCCTCTTCCTCAACCTTCTGCTGCTTCACCTTCCCTTTTCATGTCATCTTGTATTGAAAAATTCCTGCAAAGAGATGATAAAGTGTAAGTTTTCCTTCAAATAACAAGTTCCGTTGAAATGACAATAAGAGCGACAATACTAACTAGGAGAAAAAAAATGTAAAGAATTCGACGCAGTGTAAAGCTTCTATGCTTATGAAATTGGGGTTGTTATCAAACTATGAAGTGTTGTACAAATTACTAGCAGTGTGAGATATTATGTTATGCGTGGATTGGGGAAAATTAATGTATCATAAGTCTTTACCCAACACTTCATTAAGTTCATTCAAGTGTCATAACAACAACATTAAAGCCATTAACAAAGGACAAGACAATTAGTTTTATTCAAATTTTGGAGGCAACATTTATCACCGAGTACTAGCTCAAGGGGAAGTCCTAATCCTTAACCTTTAAACGAAGAACGAAGAACAAGATGGTATGTTTGTTGTAATTACAATGTTTTAACTGATGTTTTTTCTCTTAACCGGGATATCGAGGACTGGGATTTTTTTGTATAATATCTCAGAACGTGGACAAACACAATCACAATCCGATATAATTGGCTTACTGGGAGATAGGGGCACCAAGAGAAAGTTGTTAAAGTTTTAAGATAAGGGGTATTCCCCGATCTGGTATCTTTGGCCCACCAGGAGATCAGGCCATCATGGTACCATGACTTATTGCAAAAAGTTAAATGCGACCATAAAAATCTCAATCTAGTGCCACCAAGACATCGAGAGATCTAGGTAGTGGGATTGAGGATCCATTAAAGAGTTAAAGCAAATTCTTGCCTGGTACCACCGGGACAAACTTCTCCTGAGAGATTGTTTGCAAATAAAATGAAAATGAAATCCGATCCGACACTAATGACCCATTGGGATGCCGAGGCACTAGCCCATTGGGTGAGATTTATTAAAGTTTCATAAATGTAACATTTCTCGATCCGGTATAAATGGATACCATCTCACCGTGAGATCGGGAAATAAATTTTATTACTAAGTTATTTTGTTTTTAAAACAATTATTTGGAAAGATTTTATTGGAATATAAAGAATTGAAAATTATTCAAAGAGAAATAAAAAGAAAATAAAAGATTGAAATAAATGAAATAAACAAAAGGGACCCATTATTATTTATTCAAAAATTTAAAGATAAGGGGGGGTTGTTGAGGCTCAACAAGTACATATCATATCACACTTGTTTAAATGATTGCATTCTATATAGAAGTGAATACAGAGACAACAAGTTATGTCTATATTATGGGCCTGGCATGCACTAGAAATTTAAAAACAAGGGCAAGGCACATGGTCCTCCTCATAAGATATCAAGGCACATGACTATAGTCCCAAGGATTCAAAAGTTCTTTCATTGAAAATAATTAGCGATGTTGCAAAGATGACATGTCTTGTATATAAGTGAGCCAAGAGTTATTCATATTTCAACAGGGTCAATAGCCATGAAACATATAGAGGACATATGGCTTGATAATTTCAGCGACGAAGTATGATACCTTCGATTAAGCATAGCCATGGATGGAGTTGATCCATATATTCTCCAAAACACCAACTATTATGTTTGGCCAATGGTGGTCATCAATAATAATGCCCCCCTATGGATATCTGTGAAGAATGTACATTTTATGTTGGCTCTTATAGTTCTTGGTAGAAGATAGGTGAAGAGAATGGATGTCTACCTCCAACCATTGATCAATAGATTAAAGAAATCATGGGAAGGGATAAAGGTATACGATGTATCAAGACCCATGTCGATATAGAAGTCATTTTTTTTGGTATGACATATGTGCATACACCACACATAATCATCCAAGACTAGGATTTTGTTGTAGTAAGCATGTTTATTGATTTGTTTATTTTCATCATATTATTTGATATACTTACTTTGGTGCAACGGTCTTCTTTGGCACTAACATCATCTGTATACAATAACATCATATGTATTGTAACAAAAGGGTCATTATGGATGTAAATACACCACACATGATTATCCAAGACTGGGAGTATGTTGTAGTAAGCATATTTATTGATTTGTTTATTTTCATCATGTTATTTGACATACTCAATTTGGTGCAACAATCTTCTTTGGCACTAACATAATCTGTATACAATAACATCACAGGTATTGTAACAAAAGGGTTATTATGGATGTAAATGTTGCAGATATTCTATAAAGACTAGGTGTTCCAACCACCTATGAAAGTTGGTGTACGATTGCTCAAGGGTATTCCTCCTAGAAGACTACCCTTATAGAAAAGAAACATCTTCTTTCAATGGTAAACCAAAGAGAATATAGAGAACTAAATTAAGGACACTTGCAAATTGGCTTAATAGGGCATATGACATATAGAGGGAGAAGGGAATTACATACTTGTTTGATTCAAATGGAGAACCTATGTTTGATGATCCTGATTTTTTTAACATCTATGATGAGAAAATTCCCATTTGGATGAATGTGAAATCTATATTTTATGAGCTTCCATATTGATAGCATCTTAAGATTGCTCACTTACTAGATCCCATGCATATATTCAAAAATATTTCATCTTCTTTATGGAGGCACATATCATCGAAAAAAGTGACACAATGCACATTAGGAGGGGTCTTATTTCTTTGAATACTAAAAAGAAACACTGACCAAGAAAAGTGGAGGATGTTATGTTGGGTGTGAAGGTGTATTCTTTATATGGGTCGACTCTATGACATTTCTTTATTGAAGAAGAACATTTGTCAGAGTTGAAATCACAAAACCATTTGAACCTTCTAAGAGTATGTATGTCGATTACATGATTATTTTTTGCGGTGCGGGTTATAATATGCTATGCACTTACAATTTTGTATCAATTAAATTAGTATGTGTTTATTTTGTAGTGTCACTATCCTTTTCTCCTACATGGTTATGTGAACCATGAATTCCCCTAGAACCTGCAACATTCCATATCTAAGATATCAACATTTGTATGTTGGATTACATCAAAGGATATTTAAATGGCTATCATTCAATGATGGCATAGAGAGATAGCTAAGATTATTTGTGTGTTTGAGAAGGAACTTCCCATGAATTTCAAAACTTGCAGGTCCATCTTCTAATTCACCTAGGTTATGAGGTTGAATTAGCCAAGGTGGTCTTGTTTCATTCAATGTCCTTCTTGGAGAGGTACATGAAAAAGCTGAAAGGTTTTTTTTTGACAAAAGGCAAAACCTAAGGGATCAATGATGAAATAATACATAGTTATATGAGCCATTCTATTATGTTGGTGATTACATCAAGCACATCAATGACACACCAAGTGGAGTAGTTAGAGATTATTAATAGGACGAGGGAAAAAAGGAAGGGGAGCTACTCCAAACAAATGGAAAAAGGCACATGATAAAGAGTAAGTCACTTATCTTTTGTCAAATTTCTACAAAGTAATTGTTTACATTGAACTTAATAATATAAATTTGATCTCATATTATTTGTTTTGATTTCCTAAATACATCTACGAATTTAGAAATGGGTGCCATAAATAAATTTGTTCTTTACAACATAGAGGAAACAAAACCATAGGTTACATTATATGAATAGATGAGAAAGAAGTGGGATAGTGATAAGAAATAATTCAAATGGTTGAATGGTAGAAGCATTCTTATCTTGATCATTTAAAATAAAATATGCCAATGATCTATCCCAACAATTAGGTGGCCAATAAAATCAAAGAGAAATGTGGTACGTTCAGTTGTTACCCGCATGGTGAAGAGGATGCACTAAACATAATGATCAAGTGTAGTAGATTTGTAATAATCTCTTTGTGTACATTGTTCACTTTATAATGCATGTTTGAATTATGACATGTACTATGTTTTTATTAATGCTCGGGTTATTAGGCATATGACACTATCCCTTTTTCACATTTTTACAGGTGCATTTGTTCCCATATATGTAGTCATATGGACATCATTTTCGCACTAAGGATGTCAATGGTGGACATATGGCACTTAACTATAGAGTGGAGGTCAAGTTCGACCAATCTAGTCATGTCAGCCACCGTAATAATAACTTAATAGGTGGAAAGTTAGTTTACATTGGAAAGATACAAGAGATCATGCAAGTGGACTTCTCATCTTTCCAATGTGTTATTTTTAGGTGCAAGTGGTGGGATACCTTAGATTGGAGTAATGTAAAGAAATATCTAATAGTGGGCTAATATTACCAACTCTAAAAAGATGTGGGATGAAAATGAGCCTTATGTTTCCTCAAAACACTACAACCGAGTGTTTTTTTTTTTTTTTTTTTTTTTGAACTTAGATCAAAACATCCTTTTGAGAATAACAATGTTACCATGCCAAGCAAGGAAGATAATGGGGGTGACGACAATAAAGAGTGATATTTATTTCAACATTTATATTGGGGATGTGTCATTTTATTATGGTTTTCTATAACTGACCCACTCTGTATGTATTTTTAACTATCACAATTTTAGTTAGCTTTTTGTAGTTATGTAAAGATAGTTATTTGGAGAAATAGTCAACCCAAATCATGGTAGAGAAAAAGTGTATCTAATGGTAATTAAAGAAAACATCTTTAATGCATTATTAATTATTGTTGAGTTTCAATAATTTCAAAAAGTTATATAATATGAAAATATTTTTTTCTTCATTTAATGATTTTGGATATAAAAAATTAATAACCATTTATAAATCATCTTGGTTATCTATAAGTAGTTTACAATTTAGAGTAACGAAGTGAGAACGCTTAGAGAGGGATGACCAATGTTAGGATGTAGGCTATCATTTTCAGAAATCAAACTCTCGTTCATGGTTGAGTTAGGATCAAGGATCATGGATGAAGACATGGTGGACTACTCAGAAGATCCCATTGAAGGTCACCAAATTTGGACCATGTCAAGGGGGTTGTTCAAAGAAACTAATTCTTCTCCCCTTCAAATTAAGTAGCATGAAGATTACTAGCTAGAGGAAGAAACCCTAGTTGTCTTGGGAACCATGATCCAAGATCTATCCAACCCTTAGTCACATGTGTTTGATGTGATAGAGAAATCAATGTCTGTCCCATCAACTTCATTGGGTAATCAACACAACACAAGGTCTCCAAATGTTTTGCATGAAAATGGATTTTCCGGGGATGCTCTAATTTTTTCCTTGTATGAAGACTCATACAAGTCAAATCATTATCCCTACAAGGTTTCACCCCCTGTTCAAAACAATGATGGTTTTGAGCCCGATATGATTTCAAGTAACCACATATCCTCATCCCTAGATTCAATATGATCAGAGTGTGATTATGTGAATTGTGATTTCATTGGTTGAATGTTTTCTAGTGATCTTATGAGTGAAATCTCATCTAGGAAAGACATAGCTACAAATCAGGAGAGGATGGGATCAAAAGGTATAGGGAATGCTAATAAACATAGGAAATATGTAAAGAGAAAGGCATATGGCATTGTTTTTGAGTTGGAAGAGGGAATCAAATTGCATGATATAATATCTATGGAGGACTCAACCTTAGTTGCAAGATTTGTAAGCAAATGAATGAGCATAGAGACCCTAAAATCCTGGACCATAGAGAATTTTTCTAATCTGCTTGGGTATGTCCCTTGCAACACGATTTTAGTCAAGGGATGGCTCATATGGATCATGAGATCAAGTGAAGACACCAAAAAATCCTTTAGTCTTGATGGAATTGGGGCTCCCATGCCCCTTTTATGATTAAGTGGAAAGTAGAATTTGATGCAAAGACCGAGAATTTGGAAAATGTTTCCATATGGGCAAAGCTTCCTATTCAACCATTAATTTTGTGGTCAGATGATGTTTTTAAAGAAATAAGAAATGCCTTGGGATTTTTATATGAAGTAGATAACTTGTTCAAAATCATACGCTACATGGGAATGGATCATATTATGGTGGGCCTGGTGTTTTCAAAAGGGTTAACAAACTCTATCATAATAAGGAAGGGGTCCTCCAACTTCTGTCAGGGATTGGACTATGAAGACATCCCCTTCAAATCCGACCACTATCACTCGTATGGAAACTTGACAATGGAATGCCCCCTCCCCCTCATAAGAAAGATTTGGGTTCTAAAAGGGTTTAGAGAAGAGGAGGCTCAACCTCTATCACCATCGTTTCTAGCTTGGAAGGAGGAAACTCCAACAATCAACAAACCTTCAGTTTCAAATCTGATGGTCGCTCATTAGGAAAAACTTAATGACTCCCTAATACTGGTCAAGCAAAGTCACAAAGACATGGGTAAACCTATTTCCTTCCCCTCCCTTATTCCCATTCTAAATTTAGAAAATACTATTTGGTTCTTGGAAGGAAAACCCTCCTCCACTAGGGGTAGCTCCCGTGGGGGAATTCCCCCCACCGCCCTCCCTTTACCCCTCTCCAAGAAATGGATCCTACCTTAGAGAAAATCATGTCCCTAAATACTCTTGATACTTCCTCTGTGCACTCTAACAATATGATTATTCAATCTGATTCCTAGATCAATGAAGCATACAAATATAATCTTTATTTGAAGTCCAAGAGACCCCCCCTTTCATGGGTAGCATTGCAATGGGTTTAGGATCAGTTGATAACAATGATTCAAAACCTCCATAGAGAGGTAGAAAATATTTCCTTTAACTAGCACAAAACAAGCAAATTCAGGGGTTACTTATGGAAAAAAATGATATTTAATACGGGCTCTTAGTGAAAATTCCCCAGAGGGGCCTTCCTCTTGACTATTCTATCTCTGAACTAAAAAACATTAGTTAAATCCTCTAGAGAATTATCCATCAATAGATTGGTGGACACTGATAAACTACGATGGAAGGTGAAAAGGAAATAAAAGACTTATTCATCCATTTGAAAGACTAGTACTTTTTATCAATTGATGCCTAAGGAATATCAAGGGGCTTGATAACATGATGGAGAAATGATTGTTTTTCCTTTACAAACTCCTGGGCATTCCCCTCGGGCTTAGGAACCACCATGCTATCAAGATACCTAGCAAAGGAGCTCAACTGCATTAACATGTATGGCCCGTACCTAGATAAAAAATGTTAATTGGAAGGCACCTTGAAAAAAGATTGATTCCAAATAGGCTTAGTGCTAGTAGGGGTTGACCTATAATTCACCGTAGGCACATTGAAAATCTTAGGTTTGACAGCCTAGTTGGATCCCCTATCAGAATTATTCATCACCAAACTTGAGATTGTTGGGTTGTTATACATATAGCCTGCAAAAATCCCTCCCACGTGGAGAAATATGAGAACTAGGGAGCTTCAAGTGGCAAAACAAATAGATCATTTTTTGATTTCAAAATATTTTCTTGAAGAGATCCTCCAACATTTTTAGTGGGTCTCATTGGGAGGAGATGCAGACCACAATCTTATTATTTTGGAACTCGCCTCCCTGTAGGAGAAACCCCCCAACCCCTTCAAATTAAACCCAACTTGGTTGGGGGATGAGTGCTTACTAGAGAAAATAAAGGAGAGTTGAAGACTTTATGATCCCTCAATCCCATTCTATACGATTTCACCATAACTTAAAGAGAGAAAAATAATCTGCTATAAATTGGTCCAGTGAAAAGAGGAAGAAAGATGGAAAAATTTTGGAGGAAATTGAGGACAAAATAGAAATATGTTAACAAGGAGAGGGGCCTGGATTTCTCAAGGAGGACCAAAAAAATTAAATCAAAAACCTTGAGGAAAATAATAGGAAACTATTGCTTGAAAAATAAAAAGGAATGGAGAGTTAAGAGTCAAGCGATTTGGCTACAAGCTGGGGATGAAAACAAAAATTTCTTCCACCATTTTGCAAACAACCAGAAGAACATAAACAACATTTGGGGGATTGACAAGACTGATGAGACCAGGGAAAATTTCGTTTCAAATATTGTGGTAGCAATAGTTCAGTACCCTTTTTAAGCAAGAATCCAAAGCCACTATTGAATTCATCATTAAGGTGGAAACTTTCTTCCCAAGCTTTGTAAACCCATAGGATAACACAACCTTGTTGGAAAAGTTTTTTAAAGAAGAACTTCTTAGCACCTTACAAATATTTCAAAATTATAAAGGCCCAAGTCTAAATGGGATTCCAATTGAGTTTTTTCTAGGTTTCTATGACTTTATTATGAATGATCTCCTAAAGGTAGTTGAATATTCTCTATTTATGGGTCAAATTACGACTGCTTTCAACACTACCTTCCTAGCCTTGAACCCCAAATCTAATAACCCTTTGAGATTTGAATGCTTCAGGCCCATATCACTCTGTAACAATGTATAAAATTATATCCAAAATAATTGCCTATAGACTAAAAGGAATCCTTTCAAGACACATCTCTCCTGAGCAATTTGGGTTTCTAGAAGGAAGAAAGATACATGGAGCTGTAGGAGTAGCACAAGAAGGACTACACTTTATAACAACTAGGAGCCAAAAATCTCTCACACTAAAGGTATATCTCTCAAAGGCCTCTAACAAAGTGAGCTAGTTGTATCTCAAACTTATTCTCATACACCTTGGGTTTAGCCATGCCTTTGTTATTTGGGTTTTAAGTTATATCAGCTCGACCTCCTTTTCCATTTTACACAATGGATCATCTTCCCCATTCTTCAAAGTTAAAAGGGGAATAAGACAAGTTTAGGCATTGTGCCTACTCCTCTTTCTTTTGGTAGCTAAGAGCCTTACTAGATCATTAAAGGCATCGAATGCTAATGGTAGATTAAATGGTATAAATTTGGGCCCTTCCTACAACATAACCCACCTCCTCTTTGTCGATGACATTCTCATATTCTGTGAAGGTACAAGGGACATGGTGGAAAAACTACATGAGATCATAGATCTCTTTTGTGAAGCCATGCGAATGAAAATTAGTCTAGAAAAATCTTCGTTGTTCATTTGGGAACTCTCAAATATAAAAAAGATCGACATATATCATATTTTCCCCTTTCAATTAGGAGACTTTGAAGTTGGGCTAAAATACTTGGGATTCCATTTGAAAGAAAACCAGTGCAAGAAAGCTGACTGGCTATGGATCCTATCAAATTTGGTAAGAAAAGAAAATGCATGATGTAATTGATGGCTCTCATGGGGTGACAAATTAGTCTTGTTCAAGGAAATGTTAGAATCCATCATGGTATATTAGATTTCATTGTATTGGATCCAAAAAGGCATCTTGGAAAAGATCAAACAACTTTGCTTTTAGTTCCTTGGGTCTGGTGAAGTTGGGAAGAAAAAAATGGTACTTACCTCAACGAAAAGGCTAGAAGTACCAAAATCCTTGGGTGGTCGGGGGATAAAAAATATATTCCTATTCTCAAAATCCCTCATAGCGAAAAATATTTGGAGGCTCATCCAAGGCATAGGGATTTGGGCACAAGAAAATAAGGCAAAATATCTCGCTCAAGAATCCATTGTGGGATA
>ML842822.1:1532-13937 GCA_009831015.1 Picea engelmannii
AAACTGAGGAAAATGCACCCTAAACTAGAACCGACCGTTCAAAAAGAATTGAATAAGCTCCTTAGTGATAAAATAATTTTTCCTGTTAGGCACACTCAATGGGTTTCTAACCTTGTCCCAGTTCGGAAGAAAAATGGGGAAATCCGACTCTGCGTCGATTTTCGGAACCTCAATAGAGTGTCTAATAAAGACAACTATCCTGTCCCACCCATGGAAAAGATCCTTCAACAGGTATCTGGTTCCGAGAGGCTATCCATGTTAGACGGTTTCTCTGGATACAACCAAGTCCTGATGTCTCCACCAGACCAACTCAAAACTACCTTCCGTACCCCGTGGGGCACTTATGCTTATCGTAAAATGCCCTTTGGATTGATTAACGCTGGTGCCACTTTTCAGAGAGCAATGGACATTGCTTTCCGAGGCTTGATCAATCAGTCCGTTGTAGTTTACTTGGATGATGTGACTGTATATTCCAAAAACAAAGACGATCATCTAGCTCACTTGCGAGCCGTTCTACTGCGATGTCGTAAGTACGACATCTCCCTGAATCCTAAAAAGTCCATCTTTGCAGTAGAATAGGGTAAACTCTTAGGATTCATTGTGTCTAGTGATGGAATGATTATTGACCCCGAAATGACACAAGTTATCACGAAACTTCCCCCTCCTACATCCAAAAAATCCATGCAGTCTTTCTTAGGCCAGATTAACTTCGTGAGAAGATTTGTCCCCAGTTTCTCCGAAATGGTCAGGCCTTTACAGAATCTGATTAAGAAAGACACCCAATATCACTGGGAACCCACAGAAAACCAGGCTTTCAATGCAATAAAGAAGGCCATAATAGACGCTCCGTCTCTCATGAGCCCTGACTTCTCTCAAGATTTTACACTCTATAATTTTGCCTCTGACCGTTCCTATGCTGCCGTCTTGACCCAAAAGAACTCCGAGAACAATGAAGTACCCATCGCCTTTATGAGCTCTGCTTTCAAATGCGCTGAACTTAACTATCCAGCGGTTGATCGGCAAGCCTACATTGTTTTCAAAGCAGTCAAACACTTCCGGTCCTATCTTTTGAAGTCAAGGACGAAAGTCATTGTCCCCTACCCAGTCGTAAGGAACTTGTTAGTGCAGGAGTTAGGAGAAAAGAGAGCTAACTGGGTCACTTCCTTGCAGGAGTATGACTTAGAAATCACCCCAGCTCAGATTGTGAGAGGCCAAGGGTTATGTAAGTTGGTCGTTGATTCAGCGCCAGGACAACAAGAAGAAAGCAATACGTCAGACCTAGGACAACATGATCAAAGTTTGATCTGTTGCACGCAAAACCTTGTCAGTCCTTGGTACGACGATATTAGATTCTGTCTTGAACATGGGTCATCACCTCGTCACTTAGATCCCCCTAAGAGAAGAGCATTGAGGTTAAATTCTGCCTCCTTTCATTTGATTAATGATATCTTGTTTCATCAAAATTTGGACGACGTGCTGATGCGCTGCCTCGAAAAAGACGAAGCAGAAAAAGTCTTGCTCGAGTTGCATGCAGGAGAAGCTGGTGATCACTTCGGTTGTGATACCACTGCTCATAAAGTTCTAAGAGCCGGTTATTACTGGCCTACTCTTTTTAAAGACGCCCATGCCTTGTGTTGTAAATGTATCATTTGTCAGAAAGCATCGGGTCGCTTACAAAAACTAGCCTTTCCCTTGCATCCCGTTTCAGTAGATTCTCCTTTCCAGCAATGGGGCCTTGATATCATAGGTCCAATTAACCCTCCATCCTCGCAACAACACAAGTTTATTGTGACAACCACATATTACTTTACACGATGGTCTGAAGCTGCTGCGTTAAGAACTGTCAACACCAGTCAGGTAATCGCCTTTCTAAATTCGAATATTATCACTCGTTTTGATATCCCGACTGTTTAGTCTTTGACAATGCTTCTTACTTTTCTTCTCTTGAGATGAGCGAGTTCGCTTTGGAAAAAGGAATTAAGCTGAAGTATTCTTCTAGTTACTACCCCCAGGGCAACGGATTGGCAGAGTCAACAAACAAGAACTTGATTAAAATTATCAAGAGAACCATGGTTGAAAATCACAAAAATTGGCACAATGCGCTGCTGAACGCACTATGGGCTGATAGGGTAACGCCAAAAGCTGTTGTAGGTAACTCCCCCTTTTTTCTCGTTTATGGCAGAGAAGCAATTCTGCCACCTCACATTCTTCTTCCTTCGCTTCAGTTGTCACAGAAAGTTCAAGAAGAAGATTGTCCCCCTTTAGAAAACTGAATTAACGCTTTGATGAAGCTAGAAGAAGTAAGAGCCCAAGCTAAACATAAGTTAGATCAGCATCAACAATTGGTTAAGAGCTGGTTCAATTCTAACTCTGCTTCTGATAGGAATTTTGAAGTAGGTGATCTCGTCTTGAAATGGGACAAACCGCACGAGGGAAAGGGTGAGCACACAAAATTTCAAAACTTATGGCTTGGACCGTTTTTAATTGCTGAAAAGTTGGGTCCTAGTTCTTTTCGAGTGCAGAATCTTGAAGGGCAGCTTGACACCTACCCGGTGAATGGCCAAGCCTTGAAAAGATACTTTGCTTGATAACAACCCTTGTATTTTATGTACATATTTTGCTTTTGTTTGTTTTTTGTTTATTTTTTGTTTTTGATTTCACTTTGAATTGATCAGTTTGTGTTTTCTTTCAAATACACACACCTGTATACTGAAATATGAAGACCTAAGAAGATTCCTTCGCTGAAATAACTGCTAAGAAAAATTGTACAAACATCAATGGTTTATTTCTAAAATTTATATATGTGTTGGAAAAGGTCTGTTGTTTGAAAGAAGTTGATTGATTTCGATCTCCGAGTAAAGTTCGTCATGATCATCTATTATCTTTTCACGCTGTCCCTATTCCGTAAAGGAATGACTCAGAATATGTCTCCCTACCTTAGGAAGTTGTTTTTGTAAATAAAACATCTCTGGATGTTGATAAAGGACGGTTCTAAAAAATTCTGATGAGGTCTAATAAAAATATGTTAAAAATCATGATTTTCAGCATTACCCTGCTCAGCTATATGTCTCTGAAAAACAAAACAAAACAAATTATTAATAAGAGCTGTGGGAAGTGCTTGTAAACCCGCCGGGATGATGAACAGGTCTGCTGGCAGCGGGTAAATGCATGCATGACACCAAGACAACTTCGCTGGGGTACTGAACAGGCCCGCTGGCAGCGAAGCAATGTCGGGTATATGAAAATTTGCAAATAAGAAACCTCTTTAATGTCCTTTACTCTGATCTAGAACTTCTTGGCAGGATATAGTTGGTTAAATGGCAACCCTGTCGAGGCTATGGATGCCTGCTGGCAGCAGTGGCTATGCCAACAGTATTGAAGATTTTATCTTTAATATCGTGACTTGTTGATCTTAAGACTGTTATCAGTTTTCATCTTTCAAAACACTGCTGAATTAATTGGTTAATGATGATGTTTATACTATTTTCTGGTGGTTATTTTTAAGTTGAAATTATCTTTGTTGTCCTAAGCCGAATTTGTTCCTTTTCACAGAGATAACTGCTTCTACCAGTGTGTCGCCATTGTTGGCAGCCAAATCACATTTTTTCATTGTCTTATAAGTTGCCTACACCAATGTTTTGCAAACATCAATTTTTCGTCACAATTTTTCAAATGAACGACATTTTTATTCTTTGCGTCTTTTTGCACACTTATTTTCGTTTTGTTTTCACGACTGTAAGCATGAAAACATTAGGCTTTCGAAGTCACATTGAAATCATTATTTGAACTGTCGTTATCTTTCTTGTCAATATGCATATCGCACTTACTTTTTACTTATCGTTATGCAGCTGGCAAAACTTTCGAACTATACTCATTGGACATTTTTGTATTGATTGTGTGACTTGGTTTCATTGAGTTTGCAACGCATTGGCATTTGGACTTGCATTTTATTCGACCTACTTGACCATTGGTTTCATGAAAATGCATAGGGGTTATGATTAAATTTTTATATATATGTCGTTTGATATAATCCCTATGTAAGTGTTTTCATAACTATTGGTATGTTGATTATATAAAAACACATTCGCACATTGGTTAAACTATCGATATCAGTTGATACATTGGCGTATGGTTAAAACATTTGGCATTGGTTTCAAATTGTATGTTGAGGGTTTAAAAACTATGGCATAACGTTGATTGCACGTGTTTGTTTATACACTTACCATTGTTTCATTGGTTAGCCAAGCGACATGATTTTTGAACTATGCTATAATGGGTTGAACAGCTATGATAGCCGGCGGTTGTACTATTGGCAATAACTATTATGCATGGCAGAGATAAACTCCACCACCTTCACATGATGGCATTTATGCCTATCCCTTATCCCCGTTCACTTCTGTTAGCTCGGGTAGCTCTGCTCCTGTGTGTGTTATGATCCAAACCCTCGGCTTACCATGTGCTCGGCTCCATGGCACCAGTTGTGCGAACCGAACCAAATGACAACCAAGCCTTGTTAATGTTTGACAATGCCCGCAAAGATTTGGAGGATAACGGATGGCTCACCTTCATGCAACGATTTGAGGGTTTTAATCTAGCTGTGGCACGACAGTTTTCCATGACTTTCGATGGCTGTAGAGCCAAAGTGGGTGATATCCAGTTGGAAATCGACGAGGGATTTATCAGTTTTGCTATAGGGTTACCTGCCACGGGCCAACGTTGGTTCAAAAATTCGAATGTAGACGAGGTTCCATGGCCGCTGCTTTTCCTCTCGTGCAAAGTCACCTCTTGTGACAGAGGTATGCCCATATATTTGCTTAAACCACAATGGCACGACCTTTTGATCATAGTCAAGCAGTTCGTGACCTGTGAAGGTCGATACGGACTTGTGTTTCTCTACCACCTGCATTTGCTAATGAATTTTATGGGATACCCATTGAATATGCCCTTTTACTTTCAGTGAAGCCTATATAAAATGTCGAAAAGGTTTAAAAGGCAGAAGGCTGACAATAGCCTGTTCCACCATGGGCTTATTAAACTTATTATTGTTTATCACTTGAGTTTACAAGATGATAGCTGGAGAGCTTTGATCGCTCGTAATGGTTTTGAGGATACAAACCCTGTCCAGGTTGACAAGCCTGTGGTAATTGAAACCAAGGCCGAGCCACCTATGCCCTTCCATATCTTACTGCCTCCTCCTAAACCCTCGGCCGATCCTAAGGTTGACTTACCCGACGCCATAACTGAGAAGTTTGAAACTATTAAAAGGCTTGCGAGCAAAAAGCCCAAGGCAAACCCTACTGCTAATGCCAAGGGTAAAAAGAACGCTCGGCTCATTTCAAGGATGACAAGAAACAAACCTAAACCCTCTGCTGAGTCAAAGCCTATAATCCTTAGTGAGGATTCCGACTCGGACATAGAACGATTTTTAGCCGATGAGTATCCTTACTCGCAGGGTTTATGCCCCGAACCACCTTATGATTTCGTGACAAATCTTCCCCCTTGCCTAAAAGATAACCCTCGCTACCCTGGTATCAAATTGCCTAGCGAAACCCTCAGCCATATGTCCAAACCCTCGCCTTCTCTTACGAAACTCAGACAACCCTCCTGTGACCGATGTGATTTATGGTTAGAACGATACTACATTGATGTTCCCCTACTCCAATCGAAAATTCAATCAGTGGAAGATCAAATTGCAGTGTTGACCAATCAAAGAGACAAGCTCCAAGCAACTGATAAGAAGCAGAAGACAACAGGCTCCATGCTTTTCAAGAATGTTGAATCGGCCAGAGCCGTTATCAACTCTAAATTGTCGTGACCGAGTCATCTGCTCACAGGTATGAATTTCGAAATTGTTCTAGTTTTGTGTATAACCAGGATCGATATAATGATTTGAAATTTGATCTTCGAATAGCTCTGTTTGTATTTCGAAATGGCTTTCGCATAATGAGTTCATCCTATATATTGTGTTTCTTTGCTAAAAATAAATGGCATTTCGTTTTAGATATATGAGTTGATCATTCCTAGTATAGCCATCAATAGATTTTTATTAGATTTGAATGGTTTTCGTTTGGATTTGATTTGTTGGTTTGCCTGATTAAGTTAACGAAACTGATCATTTGCTTTCAATTGAATTTGTTCTGTATCTACTCTGAATAGGAAGTTTTTCACGCTCAATTTAGAATGCGATCATGTTTGGATTTGATTTCGTTATGGTTTGCATGCTGTGACTGGTAAACGATGTCAATGAGTTTGGTTGTTACGATATGTTATGTCATGTAATCTTCTAAGATCAGGAATACCACTCTGTTCAATTTAATTTGGAAAGAACGACTCTGTTTTTATAAAACAATGCTCTCATTTAAGCCTGTGCAAATGTGCCCGAATCATGGAATGGATTTGATTCATGAAAACTATGATAAACCCCAGCCGATTGATTTGCCTGATTGGATGGCTGTTAGTTCGATCATTTTCATGAGTTAGATTCGTATCATAAATGAATTCTCTGTTTGATTTTGATTTGTAAAAAGAGTTGGTTAAATCCAGATCGACGATTGGTATATATGTTAAATCCGGTTATAATTCGTTTAAAAGAAATGATTTTGATCAGGGTAAATCGATCTTGTCGGTCCATTTGGCTAATAACAAACGATCGGATATCTGTTACGAACTCTGTTACTAATTGGTTGATCCTGTTACGATTTCGTTTGTGGACAGTTACGCGCCAGTGTTGGTTTAATTCGCTTATGGTATAAATCATTTGCTATGTCATTACAACTATAACGATTGGAAAATGATTTTGTTTGGATTCGATCGTATCTCTTGTTTAACCATTACCTATGATTTGTTTTGGTTACATCAGTTTCAAATTGATATCAAATGATTTCACAAATGTTGACTATGATTTTGTTCGTTTGATTTTATGATAACAATGAAACAGAATACACCTATCTCTGTATTCGGTTGAACGATTTTGATCCTGTTTGATTTCGAATGGTATAACAATTTCAAATTGAATAATTCGTTTTCAAATAGCTGTTCGATGTTAATTGAATTTAATTCTTTAAAAGATTTTCAATTGATTTTAATGTTGATTCTGTGTCTTATTTAGACCAGCTACAAAATCGCAAGATTCTGTGGCTAGTCTATAGGATTATATTTTTATCATTTTGTTAATAAAAAATCCTTCTAACTTGTCTATTTTGGACCCTTTTCAAGTAAATTCGAATTGAATGGGACATGTTGGACAAGCTAGAGGAATATTTTTGTATTTTAGGGTTAATTTAGATTCCTAGTTTAGTTAAACTTGGGATATCTTCCCAGATTTTATGTAAACAGTTGGATAACTTCCACAGGGAGGTTTTACCCTGTGGAAAAACTTATAAATACTTATTATTTTTGTAATAAGGATCATCCTTGCTTGTGGGAGAACCAGGATTATGGATTTCTAATACAAACTGAGACAGAAGTTGATGTTCTGCTACAACTTTCGCTTTCATAATATCAATCTTTTGTTTCATGTTTATGTTTATCAATTTGCACCTGATTAGTGACTACTTTAGCTATCATAGTCTTTTGCAGAATGATATGATTGAATTAATGTGATCCATGTCTGATTTCTTTCACTAATTTAAAGAATACAACAATTACTTAGTTCAGCTAATGAATGACAGGTTTCTCTTCTTCATCAATTGAACTATTATGTATAGATCTTTGCATACAGGTTTATCTAACTGTGGAGATTTATAAATCATAAGATTGTTTTTATTTTTTATGTCTTGTTTGTCCTGTGATCAACTTGTAGAGCAATGCAGCGTATCATTTACGAAAAGCGCTTGGATAATCCAGTGCGGGTTTCTTCCCTCTGATCAGCTAAGGCAATCATCATACACAGGGAAAATCTGGAGCATTTCTCCAGGTCAGTTTCTAATTTATTTTCATTAATTTGTTAGTATAATATTAGTATTTTAGTCAGATATATTTGTAATTTAGATTAGTGATTTAGTTTAGTTAGTTTTATGTTTTATTTCTGTTCATAAAATTATAAAATCAACAAAAATATCTTTCTCTGTCTCAGGGCAGAATATAAATGATTTTTTCAGGTTTTATCTAAATCTATAAATTGTAGATATTGTATATTTTGTGAATAAGTCATATTTCAGTTAGTAGTTAGATAGTTTATTAGTTAGAGTTAGTATAGTAGTAGTTAGTAGATTATATATATAGAATAGTTAGATTAGTTTAGTTTGTTTAATAATTAGTTTTAGTTTAGTTTGTTTAATAGTTAGTTTTAGTTAGATTAGTTTATTAGTTTGTTTTTATTTAGTTTTAGTTAGATTAGTTATTGTAGATTAGTTTTCTTTTTTGTTTTCTTAGGACCTTAGATCGGCTAACGGAGCCGCTAAACCCATCAGGGTGGTTCATTCCAAACGGCTTGGGTTATTAGACAACCCCGGACCGATTCCACTCTTCCAGTTGACGGACGGATGATTTCGCCAGTCAACAGTATTCTAATATTTGGTTCACTCTTTCCGTATGTCCATCGGTTTGAGGATGATAGGCTGTGCTAAAGAGTAATTTGGTCTCCGTACCAACCATCAAGGATTCCATGTCTCTGTCAGACAAGATCTCCTTAGGCATACCATGTAGTATGAATATCTCTTTCATGAATATGTTGGCGATGTATATTGCCTTGCATGTCGACTTGACAGAAATAAAATAAGCGGACTTGCTCAATTTATCCACCACTACCATGATGGCATCATTCTGTTTGGTTGAGGTTGGTAATCCGGTGATGAAATCCATGGAGATGGTTTCCCATTTCCATTTCGGGATTGGTAGAGGTTGTAATAATCCTGCTAGGTGTCGGTGTTCTGCTTTAACCTGTTGGCATTCTATGCATTTGGCTAAGCACTCAGCTATGTCTTTCTTCAATCCAGGCCAATAGAATTGTTTCCTGGTAGCTATGATCATCTTCTGGTATCCTGGATGACCAGTATACGGTCTTTTATGTAGTTCATCCATTATGAACCTCTTCAAGTCATCACAATCTGGAATATACAATCTGTTTTTGTAAGTTAGTAGACCTTCATCTATCATCTGGTAGCCTTCATACTTTATCCCTGTGGGTTCTTACTCTAGGTACGAGGTCACGGTCTGGAAGAATGTGTCTGTTTTTTGTGCATTCCTGACTCTTTCCTTGACATTCATCTCACAGATGCTCACCGCTGCCAGGTGAATTGTTTTCATACTTCTGCTAAGGGCATCAACCACCTTATTTTCCTTTCCTTTAATATGTTTGATTTCAAAATCAAACTCGCTAAGGAGGGCCATCCACCTAGCTTGTTTGGCATTGAGCTTTGGTTGGTCAAACAGATATCGCAATCCACAGTGGTCTGTCATAAGTACAAATTTCCTTCCTAGGAGGTAATGCCTCCACATTTTTAAGGCGTGTACTATGGTGGCTAGCTCTAGATCATGGGTCACATAGTTGACTTCGTGCTCATTCAATTCTCAGGATTCATAGGAGACTACACTTCCTCCTTGCATAAGGACTCCTCCGAGCCCTTCCTTGCAGGAATTTGTGCACACGAGGAAGTCAGCTTCGGGATTGACGATCTTTGTTGGTTGTGGAGCCTGATTATCTTCCTGATTTAGAGGTTTTTTACTTTCAGCCGTGTTTATACCCCATGAAGTATTTACACCCCAGAAGTATGTACACTCTTCCATGCAGGGGAGTGCAGAGGGGGTGTACCCCCTTTGCGGGGTCCGGGGGGTCTAGGGGCAAGCAGACCCCCAACAGGGGTTCGGGGGCGAAGCCCCCGAAGAAAAAATTGCCTTGTAAAAGTATATTGTAATTTCATTGTAAATATGGACCGTTCATTATAAGGTTGCAGATCTAACGATAGAGATTATGTTGGGGTTTTTTGCCCTAGAAGGCAACCCTCTTTTATGAGGGAAATGTATTGTGGCTATGTATGTTGGCGAGTATTGTATTATGAGAGAGGAGACTGTGAGAGAAAGAAGAGGAAGTTACAATGGGTTTTGATGTAGGTTGTATCCCTTCATTTTGCTGGATAATAATAAAGAAAGGACCTGACAATTTCTCTGGTGGACGTAGCCCACATTGGGTGAACCACGTAAATCTGTGTCTCTCTTGTATTGTGTATCTTTTGTGTTTTGTTTCCGCATTTGTTTTATTTTATTGCTCCGCGGTCCTGATTTTCTAACAACTGGTCTCAGAGCGTAAGGTAACTCGCAGGAAAAGAGGGTTCATGGTTCAAGTGGGAGCAATGTCGGAAGATGGAAAGTTTAGGGTCGAGAAATTTAACGGCCAAAACTACCAGTTATGGAAGATGCAGATGGAAGATTATTTATATCAAAAGGATATATTCCTACCATTGAGCGGAGTAGCAAAGAAGTCGGCGGCCATGAAGGATGAAGAATGGGAGATTCTTGACAGAAAGGCTTTAGGAACGATACAGCTGAGCCTGGCAGCGTCGGTGGCTTTCAATATCTCGAAAGAAAAGACAACGAAGGGTTTGATGGACGCATTGGCCAAATTGTATGAAAAACCCTCGGTGTTCAATAAGGTATTTCTAATGAAGAGATTATTTAATATGAAGATGTCGGAAGCTTTGTCTGTTGCAGATCATTTAAATGAATTTAATACGGTTACTAATCAACTAAGTTCTGTAAAAGTGGACTTTGATGATGAGGTTAGAGCTCTTCTAATCTTGTGCTCATTGCTAGAAAGCTAGAATGGCTTGGTCATGGCTGCAAGTAACTCTGTCTCTGGTTCAAATACTTTAAAATTTGATGATGTTGTTGGTGTTATCCTTAGTGAGGAAATGCGACGGAAAAGCATAGGTTAGACATCAGGTAATGCGTTGAACATGGAGAACAGGGGAAGACAAAGGATAGAGGAAAGGGCTCAGGGAACCATGGGAATTCTAGGAAGGGCAGATCCAAATCCAGAATTGGAAAGATAGAGTGATGGAATTGTGGGAAGAAAGGACATATGAAGAAAGACTGCAAAGCTCCAAAGAAACAAAGAGATGGACAACAGGAGAGAAATCGGGAAGCAAATGTAATAGGTTATGTGTTACAAGATGCTTTGATTCTTTCTGTAGATAATATTTCTGAGTCTTGGGTAGTAGATTCAGGGGCTTCATTTCATGCCACACCCCATAGGAAACATTTTCTAGATTATGTTCAAGGTGATTTTGGACAGGTTCATTTGGGTGATGATGCACCATGCAAAATTGTTGGAATGGGAAAGGTAAAAATAAAGCAACGCAATGTAAACCAATGGTTGTTGAACGAGGTAAGACATATTCCAGATTTAAGGAAAAATCTAATTTCAACAGGGTAGTTGGCAAGTGAAGGTTGTATATCCATATTTACAGATAAGACGTGGAAGGTCATCAAAGGATCATTGGTGATAGCTAAAGGAGAGAAGGTAGGTACATTGTATTTATGTACTGGTAATACTGACTCTTCTACATCTTTAGCTTCTACAGGAGTGGATACAACATTATGGCATCATAGGCTGGGACACATGAGTGAGAAGGGTATGCAGTTACTTCAAAAAAGAAATTTGCTGCCAGATCTTAAACAAATTGATTTGGACTTCTGTGAGCATTGTGTTTACGGAAAATAGAAGAGAGTCAGATTTCTCAGAGTCGAAAAAGAAAAGAAGAATGAAGGGTTAGAGATTGTGCATACATATGTATCGGGACCAGCTCAAGTATCATCTCTTGGTGGCTCTCATTATTATGTTACTTTTATTGATGATGCAACTAGAAAAACTTGGGTATATTGCATTCGACAAAAATCTGATGTTTTTGATACTTTTAAGAAATGGAAATCTTTAGTTGAGAATGAGACAGGAAAAAGTTTGAAGT
Organism: Picea engelmannii; assembly: GCA_009831015.1. Taxonomy (NCBI): domain Eukaryota; kingdom Viridiplantae; phylum Streptophyta; class Pinopsida; order Pinales; family Pinaceae; genus Picea; species Picea engelmannii. Next base: position 13,436 of record ML842822.1, read on the forward strand.
GTCTCAGATCAGATGATGGAGGTGAATACTGCAACAAGGAGTTTGATGATTACTGTTCATACCATGAGATTCGTAGAGAGAAGATAGTTCCACAAACACCACAAGAAAATGGTGTGTCAGAAAGGATGAACATGACAATCATGGAGAGTGCAAGGAGTATGAGATTGCATGATGGTTTGCCCTTACCGTTTTGGGAAGATGTTGTAGATACTATTGTTTACTTAATAAACATAGGACCTTCAAGCTCTTTGGATGGTAGAATTCTAGAGGAGGAATGGACAGGAAAAAAGGTAAACTATTCTTTTTTGAAAACTTTTGGTTGTGAAGCATTTGTCCATATTGATAAAGAAAATAGAACAAAGCTTGAGGCAAAATCCAAAAAGTGTACCTTTATTGGATATGGTGTTAATGATTTTGGTTATCGCTTATGGGATTATGAAAACAACAAAATCATTAGGAGTAGAGATGTCATATTCAATGAAAAGGTCATGTACAAAGATCA
>ML842823.1:22951-37445 GCA_009831015.1 Picea engelmannii
TCCATTCCACATCTTGGATGATTTTTTTCAAATGTTTTTGTGCTTGTGATAACTTTCTATATTTTGTGAATCTTTGGAATAACCTTGTGCAAGAAGAGATCAAGTTGGAGACTTGTTCAACACAACAAAAAGTAGTAGAGGAATTAGCCTTCATTGGGAGGATGAAGAAGGGAAGCAAGAAATGGAACAAAAAGGGTAAGAATGAAGAATCGAGTCTAGGAAAGAAATAATTTAGTAGGGGGAAATGTTTTAGGTGTCACAAAATGGGGAAATTATGCTAGTTAATGTTTAAAGGAAAATAAAGGGAAGGACAAACAAATTCCAATAGGAACTATAGTAGGAGGGGGTGAGGGATCATCCTAGTTTGAGACAACTTTATCCATGGTCTCTTGTTATCTTCTGACATTTTGTCAATTGTTAGATGGTATGTGGATATTAGGGCATCGAGACATATGACTTATGAAAATAAAATTTTCAGCAAGATTCATGAGCAAGGAGGAGGTATGCGTGTGGATTTGGGTGATGATGCTACATATCTTGTGAAAGGATGGGTGATGATCCTTTTCCTCCATGATACCATCAAGTGATGGTCTTGAGTTGAATAATGTTTTGTTTGTTCTTGGGTTGAAGAAAATAAGTTTTTCAATTTATTTTTTGGTAGATCATCTATGCAAAGTTGCATATGAGGGATAATAGTGCATTATCAATGATTGTAGTCTAGCAAGTCCAAAGAATTTAGCTATAGGTATGCGAGTTGGTGGAATTTACCAGTTGTTTGTTGATCCTATGACACTCATACATTCTAATGAGAAGATGGACGAGCCTTCTATTTTTTATGAGGCTTATGAAAAGAGGGAATCGTAGGAATCCATGATAGAGGAGTATAACTCCATTATATAGATTGATTTTTGGAAGATTGTATCAAGGCCTATATGGAGATTAGTGATGAAATTTGAAGGGTTGGTCTTAATTTCATTTGGAAGGGCATATAATCCTCCAACCCTTCAAGGATGAAAAGTTAAAAGAATAATTTCACTTCAATTGACAAGTGTATATTTAGTAAACCCATCCAAAAAAAAAGGAAAAATAAAATGTTATCCTTCCAAATATTTATAATCTTAAAAAATTAAAGAATGGTAACATAAAAAGTTATAAAATTTTAGTAAAACTTCATAAAAAAATATTTTTTTCTTTCAAATTTATAATATCCAAAAAATTATTGTTATTTTAAACAAATGAGCACATTTTAATAAAATATAATAAGCAAACATATCATTCTACGTTGTGTTGGATTTTATTTTCTAAACTAGAGTCATGTTGAATTTTATTTGCTAAATTTAGGGAAAAAAACAAAATCAAATCTACGTCCAATTTGTCAGACAACTTTCTAATTTATCAAAATAGAGATAATATTAGGTACATCGGTATTATATTTAACATTGTCTGAATTATAGAGATGTGCAAAGTTTTGAACTGAAATGTGTACTAGAAAGACAACATACAACAATGGTTTCTCGGCCAGGCATGGACTATAGTGACCAAGTGTCACATACCCACTATGATAACTAAAAATTTTCGCTCTTCCTCAAGGGATAGAATGCCCGAATTGCTATGATGGCCTAGCGCAGGCTACCTCTCCCTGTTTGAACCTTCAGTAAATCAATCCACTGGTCCTTTTATTGAAAACACGTTGTGCACAACTCAAGCACCAAGCATGGGCTTCACCTCCACACGACCACAATCGGGCCTTAGTGTAAGTGCTTTCCATGACTCACGATCTCGCGAGTTCTTGAATCGAAGACCCTCGACTCCAAACCTCCGATACCCGAGAATATGATACGGGTATGGATGCTTTCTTGCTAGCACCTCTATAAGCGACCACTGGCTAGGGCCTAGCTTTAGCACCTCTCGCAACTCGCAACTTCAAGAGTTAGAGTGTCCAACCCTCATGCTCCTTCCTTCACGTTTCCCCGAGGCACGATAAGTCAAAAAATGGGTTGACCCCTTTTGCGCTACTCAGAACTCGCAACTTCACAAGTTAGAGTGTTGAGCCCTTGTGCTCCTTTCTTGCGAGTCCCCGAGACACAATGAGTCGACGATGAGTTGACCCCTTCCCAGGCGACGTGTGTCCACCACCTGTCACCCATTTTCACCTTTTCGGTGCGCTGTATGTTTGCACCACCTGTCACCCATGCGGTCCCCACCTAATGGATGTGCCACGTGTTCGCACGAGCCCTCAATGCTCGGAACTTCGCGACTTCTGCAGTCGAAAAGTGGTTCTTCCACCCTCCAAACCCCCAATGCCTGATATGGCGAAAAGGTTCTGGTCCAACGGTCTTCCCGTGACCTGGATCCAACGATTGCCCCTGCTCCCCACAACTCAAGACTTTGCAAAACCAAGAGTTTGGTATGCTCTCTCCAAACTCCTGAACCTTGAACTTGCGAGATGATCCAACGGTGTGGATTCAAATGAAATCAATGGCTCACATTGACCCTCGAATCCTGGGTGATGGGTTTCACCGGCCTCTAACCACCCTGTAACTCTGTAAGGTATGATGGCTATCGGCTACTCGACACTTCCTTCACGAAGTGTCTCCACCATCCATTTCAGCTGCTCTCTGTCTGCGCACACTCCCAGAGGTTAAACTTTGTGCGACTTTCTCCGGATCCGACGGTTGTCGGCTATCCACACAAGATCTGACGGCCCAGATCTATTCCCTTCCGCTGCGCTTTCCTACCTGCGCCTAGACGTAAACTTCAACAGTCCAGATCTTTCTTCCCAGCATCGATCCAATGATAGCTGTAGCTCCCTCCTAAACTTGTGCTTCTTCCTTCTCCTTAGAAGATTTCGAATGCTTCAAAGGTTTCAGCTTTCGATCTTCTACTGCAAGCCGTCTATTGGGTCTCGCCAGCACTTACAAAAAGTGTGGTCCCTCCCGAGCTTTCTCAGCTATGAAGGAATTAATAGCTTTGTGCTCTTTCCCTTGGGCTTGACTCTTAGAAGAGTCTTCTGCACACCCCTTGCGCTCATTCATCAAGTCTAGGGCTTGAGTGAGTCTCGGTCTCTACTTGCCTCGCAGGGAGCCTGTGCATAACTACACTATCTCTCCCGAGCTTAACATGATTCATCCTCCAAGGGACTCTAAACAACTATGAAGGTTGGCATGTGTACATGAGACTATGCCTAAGGTTGACGAGATCACAGTTCGTGGCTCTAACTCAAGCCGCTATAGGACACAAGCATTTACAAGTACCAATCATGTCCTATCCATATAATCTCTTACTGGCCTAATTATACAACCAAGCATTAAGGAAAGAGACACATTATATCCATTCAGAAATCAAGCACAATTCCTTAAACATACACAATATAACCAAATTCATGCCCAGTTACAGCTAAATTACACAGAGTAAGAAAATGCTTATCTATCACAGGTTTCCCCCAACCAACTGATTGTAGGTGTTCAACCTTCCACTCGCCCATAGGCTCAGAGGCATTCATTCTTAGCACTCTGTCCACCCCATGCCAAGCCATGATATCACCAGGGAATTCTCACACTTCTAAAGGGTTCTTCCTTCATTTTCGCTTCTATTTGGGTCATGTTCTCTGTAACTCAGAGATTTCTCTCTCTTGGTTATGGCCTTGATGAGGCTTCTCAGATTCTCCTCAGCATCAAGCTCGTGGCATTTTGTTCGTGATTCATTGGAGAGATTCACATCTTTCCCTTGTGAGCTTCCACCCTCGTCTGTGCCTCCCTTTTCCATGTGTGTGTCCCTCTTATTTGGGAAGGTTTTTGCTGACCTATCTGGTTCCTTCTGTCAGAAGGAAGCTGAGGTCTGCAAGTCCCTGTGGTACTTCGGACTGATAGCCCATGTTTCCATTCATGGGGGTGGTTGGTGATTCAACCATCGGTCCTTTCTTCATTGACTAATTTTATTTCCTTGGGATTCGAAGGAGGCTTGTCATCCTTATCAAGGGAGATTTGGGGTTATTTGATACATGAACCTTCTCTTATAGTTTTTCACATTCTTCCTCTAGTGATATCATGGCCAGTACTTTCAAGGCTTTACCCCCATAGTCAGTCATTGGAAAATCAAACAATAATACATTTACATTGTCCTCATGCATTAGCATGGTAATTTCCATTTTATGATTAATTACAAATTGGGGGAAACAGGGTGTTACAATTCCCTCCCCCTTAAAGGAACATCATCCTCGGTGTTCTTTCTCAAAACACCTGTCATGCCTTTCTCATTCAGCCACTTCAGAAATCTTGACCATCATCCTCGGTCAGGTCTTTTAGGATCTTAGTCTTTGTCATCTGCCTTCAATAATTCTTGGACAACAAGCACATTAATCACAATTTTGTGCGAAAACATCTTACTGTTGTTCAAAATTCAAAAGGAAAATTTCATAATCTTAGCACAATACTTATCTGTGCAGTTTGTGGATCTGTATCCACATGGTTGTTTTTTTATCCATGCTCATTTCTTTCCTTGACGTACCCATTGGGTGCATGATTCCAATTCAATAGTTCACAAGAGCTATCATGATTTCGTCTTCCTTTCCAAGGTTTTTTCGCATGGGAAACTACTCACTATGTGCATGATCCTAATAGTTTACAAGAATTATTAAGGTCCCCTCTTCCTTGCGGTCACTCACCCTCCAGGCCCAGGCTCACACATCCCCTTCACTGCGATACAGTCCCTCGGGCGATCCATCTTGCTTTGCCAAGGTTTTCTCACACAGGAAACATTTAGAGACTCTATCGAGTCTTACAGTCGAGGCGTACCTCAGACTTGCTCTTCCGAGGCGTACCTCAGGCTTGTGTTACCTCAACACAATAATTTTTAGGCGATCATGGCTTATCACGGGGTTTTCATGGCTCAGTAGTAGCCATGTTCATCATATTCAGCTTTGACAACCCTCATCTGTCCTTTCTGGACATGTCTTTTCTTCTCACCTGTATCACAGGTATACATGAGACATCATTATAAATTCTAACTTTCAGAATTTTATGGCAAATCTGTCACCCATAGATTTTCCAATCTCACGATTTGTTTTCATATTTGTTCCGCACATGAACCAGGTTCATAATTATGGGACTTTCCTTCCCATAATGGTTTGGCTCAGCAGGCAATTGGCCTTCCTTATGGGCTTACAATGCCTCCATATCCACGACCCTTTCCTCCCTGCAATTTCATTCTTTACACAACCAAACAATTGTTAGTTTTTCGTGTACATTACTTTTTTCGAAAATCAAATATACTAACAATCCAGGTCATTTCATCTATTCAAAAATTCAAATCGAAAGGATACATCATCCCTTACCTATGCATCATTCCATCCTACCAAATTTTCAAAATGTGATTCAGATATCAATTGATTTTAATGAATGCGCCAACATTTGTGGCCACATTCATACCCAATGCACCCTTGCGTTGATTTCAAGTTTGTCACACTTTATGACAGGTTCTTGGCCATGGTGTGTTGGAACTTAACCAACCTCTCCACCACATGGCCTATTCGTTTTCATTCATTCTTACAACAAGACCATGCTTCCTGCTATAGGTTGATCACGATCCCAAATTAGTACACATGAAACTTAAAATTTTCGCATGAATGCACCCAAGCATTATGCCTTTATTAATAACCAAGGTGCCAACACTCATGGCCACCCAAATTTAGTTTTCTCTAACACCTATACAATGTGAGTAGAAATGTTGGAAGGTCCTCCTTCCTCAATGGGAAATCCATTGTCAGTCCTTTATGCAAATATGCATTTCCTTGAAGTAATTCCATGCAACGTGCTATCTATGAGCACTTTTGTTTCCAATCGTTCCTTGATTGGTCCATGTGTTCATGAAATATCAATTCATGAATTCTTCCAAGGGTTACAATCGGTCTTTACTACCATAGGTTCACGCCTCCATCATTCAAGTTCTCCTTCATGAATCATACCCTACTTGGGTATCCATGGCATACCACTGCCCTTTCAATTTTCATGCATAACATGAGACCACAAAATATTTCGGAAGGGGTTCTTACCAAATCCCTTCATATTTTGTGCCACATAGGCACAAATATCTTTATACCGGTTCTGGATTGCTAGCACCCTCTTTCTGATTTTTACCTCATCGCCAGTGCTTTATGGGGACTTTTACAGCCATGTCAACAATATTTCACCCACAACCTTCTCCTGGTCATTCTCTGTTTGAGGTTTCCCATCATTGGTAACTGTCTTCCTCAATAGTTCCAATTCATTTCTATACACATCATGCACCATCATAGACACAATTACATTAGTCCTAATATTAAACCAAATGCATGTATCATAACATTCGAATTCATAAACATCTTCAAATGTTTCCTCCAGTGCAACACAAACAAATTTCGATTGTATCTTCGGAAATACAATCCTTATTACTTATGGTGTCAGGACCTTTTTACTTTCATTGGCATACCAACTTTCTCATCCAAGAGAAAACATAATACTCAGCGAGGGAAGAATTGGGGACTCTCCCCTTCTTCCAACTCTTTCTACACCACCGGGGCTAGAGTTTAGCCTAGTCGAGTTATCTCTAAGGCCTTATTGTATTTTCTTAATCATGGCTTCAACCAAGCCTTATTAGTTAAACGTACTCATTTATTCATTTAATCATACTCGGGGGGTTTACTTGCCTCTTACCAACTATACCGGTTTCCACAATTGCTCTTTTTTTGAGCAGCCCTGGGTTAGGCTCATCCTAACTCTTAGGATACTTCAGCATGCTTTAATAGAAAAATATTTTTCCCATAATGAATCACGAACATGTGCATATTGCACACTACCATTCGGTTATCATAATTGGTCAATATTCATTTATTAGTCTTCTTATTCATTACATGATATTTTTCAAAATTTAATCCAGGATTCTGGTTTATATATATATAAGCTAGTGGCTTACTGCTAAATTCTCAGCAGTCATTAAGGTTGTGACTTTGTTTTACTGACGGAGTCTTTCACACAGTTCCTCCACAAGGAATTCCTTTAGCATGCAACTTCCTTATTGCATATCCATCGCTATTTGTGATGGCCTCAGCCTTGAGTTAGCTTTAGCTGTCTACCAAATATTCCCTTAAGGAATATGAACATGCATCTTTGTCATGTACCAAATTACGTATTCTGGTTTTGTTAACTTACATCCATGATGTATCTAACCATATTCATAATCCTAAGCCTACATGTAGCTGTCATAGGTATATTTCACAACCCACATACATCTTTACTTTTAAGATCAGTCAACTCGGGATTGTTCACAATCCTTCTCATGTGATCCTCAAAGGCATAAACCTTTGCCTCTTATCATGACAATAGAGCATCCTTTACTCGTTTACTCTTTCATTTATGTGTATTGGATTTTCCTAGTGAGAGGGAGCAAATCCCCCTTAAGCTATCATTTAAGACAAAACCTTCACGACTCTTTAGAATGAAGTCAACCATGCATCCATGGTATTCATTCACTCTTGGCAAGTGTAATACTCGCCTCACGTTTCACTCATCAGGGAAATCATATTGGACCTCTAGTATACTTATACTCTTACATCATACATGTGCATTACTTGCATGTTTCATATCATTCATACCTTAATGGTATGAATATCAAGCTTCCTATTATGAATCTCCACAGTGCATTAAACTCACACACTCAAGTATAATTAAACACAACTAAGTATTCATCATACTAGCTCACGCATCCTCTTCACGCGACCACCGGCGGTGATCACGATCCGAACTAAAAGGTGCTTCGCATTTCGTGATTTTGGGATTCCTGTTGCAAGGAACTCTGGTCCCTCAATCCCCAAAATATGAAAACCTGAAAGACCGAGGCTAAGGTTTTCTCGACTCTTTTATCCACCCAACCCTTCGCTCAGAACCTGGGATCAACTCCTAGACACACATCAGGATCCCGCATTTTAGCGAATCCGTGGACAACGCTCCACTGTTTCCCCAAACTTCTAGTCCATGAGGGTCCGACAACCTGGATCCCACGGTCCAGATCTCTCTGCCAATCAACGGTCCTGATCAAATCCCGACTTTCCATCTTTTAGGATTCTGGCAGAGTCTTCACCTTCTAACTCCCTATTTCGAATCCCTGAAATGTGTATGCGTCAGATCAACGATCCTCCGCCTGTCTCGATCCAACGAATTAGGTTGGATGTCATGATTTTGTGACATGCGAGTTCTCAAAACTCTGCCCATTGAATTCTAAACCTCTGACTCCCGAAGATCCGATTACACTGGATCTATGGTTAAGGTCATCTGCTAACCAATGACCCCGATTGAATCGGTGATTTACCTTGCGCGACTTTGGGAAAGTCTTTGCTTCTATTTTCCCAATAGCCGAAACCTTGAAGCTCTAGATCAACGACTCTCATTGATTCCAATCTATGGATACTATTCACATTCAAGCTTTATTATCACTGTTAATTAGCATATCCCTACTCCGATAAGAGTGGTTACCATTTTAACAAAGGGGTTAAAGAAATTCCTCTGTTGGAATTCAACAAGAATTCCCAAAATCACAGGTTCAATTCTACAAGCCTCCTCCTCAAAGAGTAATGCAGATAATGATACCTCTTTTTGCGACTCGTGCATGAGCCCAAGTAGGCCAAGTGTTGTAACCATGATCTGATACCAATTTGTCACATACCCACTACGATAACTAAAATTTTTCGCTCTTCCTCAAGGGATAGAATTCCTGAATTGCTACGAGGGCCTAGCACAGGCTACCTCTCCCTATTTGAACCTTTAGTAAATCAATCCACTGGTCCTTTTATTGAAAACCCGTTGTGCACAACTCAAGCACCAAGTGCGGGCTTCACCTCCACACAACCACAATCGGGCCTTAGCGTAAGCGCTTTCCGTGACTCGTGATCTCGCGAGTTCTTGAATCGAAGACCCTCGACTCCAAACCTATGATACCTGAGAATGCGATATGGGTATGGCCCCTTTCTTTCTAGCACCTCTATAAGTGACCATTGGCTAGGGCCTAGCTTTAGCGCCTCTCGCAACTCACAACTTCGCGAGTTAGAGTGTCAAACCCTCGTGCTCCTTCCTTCGCGTTTCCCCAAGACATGATAAGTCAAGCAATGGGTTGACCCCTTTTTCACTACTCGCAACTTGCAACTTCGCAAGTTAGAGTGTTAATCCCTTGTGCTCCTTTCTTGCGAGTCCCTGAGACGTGATGAGTCGACGATGAGTTGACCCCTTCCCAGGCGACGCGTGTCCACCACCTATCACCCGCTTTTTCCTTTTCGGTGCACTGTATGTTTGTGCCACCTGTCACCCATGCGGTCCCCACCTAATGAATGTGCCACGTGCTCACACGAGCCCTCGACGCTCGACAATTCGTGACTTATGTAGTCAAAAAGTGGTTCTTCCACCCTCTGAACCCCCGATGCGCGATATGGCGAGAAGGTTCTGGTCCAACTATCTTCTTGTGACCTGGATCCAACGGTTTCCCCTGCTCCTCGCAACTCGGGACTTCGCGAAACCAAGATTTTGGTTTGCTCTCTCCAAACTCCCGAACCCCGAACTTGCGAGATGATCCAACAGCGTAGATTGAAACGAGATCAATGGCTCACATTGACCCTCAAATCCTGGGTGATGGGTTTCACTAACCTCTAACCACCCTGTAACTCTACAAGGTACGATGGCTATCGGCTACTCGTCACTTCCTTCACGAAGTGTCTCCACCGTCCATTTCAGTTGCTCTCTGTCTGTGCACACTCCCAGAGGTTAAACTCTATGTGACTTTCTTCGGATCCGACAATTGTCGGCTATCCGCACAATATTTGATGGCCCAGGTTTCTTCCCTTCCGCTGCGCTTTCCTACCTGCGCCTGGACGTAAACTTCAATGGTCCAGATCTTTCTTCCCAACACCGATCCAACGGTAGCTGTAGCTCCCTCCTGAACTTGTGCTTCTTTCTTCTCCTTGGAAGATTTCAAACGCTTCAAAGGTCTCAACTTTTGATCTTCTACTGCAAGCCGGCTATTGGGTCTCGCCAACACTTACAAAAAGTGTGGTCCCTCTTGATCTTTCTCATCTATGAAGGAATTAATAGCTTTGTGCTCTTTCCCTTAGGTTTGGCTCTTAGAAGAGTCTTACGTGCACCCCTTGCGCTCATTCGTCAAGTCTAGGGCTTTAGTGAGTCTCGGTCTCTACTTGCCTCGCAGGGAGCCTGTGCATAACTACACTACCTCTCCTGAGCTTAACAAGATTCATCCTCCAAGGGACTCTAAACAACTAGGAAGGTTGGCATGTGTACATGAGACTATGCCTAAGGTCGACTAACTCACAGTTCATGGCTCTAACTCAAGCCACTACAGGACATAATCATTTACGCGTACCAATCATGTACTATCCATATAATCTCTTACTGGCCTAATTATACAACCAAGAAGTAAGGAAAGAGACACAATATATCCATTCAAAAATCAAGCACAATTCCTTAAATATACACAGTATAACCAAATTCATGCCCAGTTGCAGCTAAATTACACAGAGTAAGAAAATGCTTATCTATTACAGGTTGTCGCCAACCAACTGACTGTGGGTGTTCAGCCTTCCACCTGAACATAAGATTAGAGGCATTCATTCTTAGCACTTTGGCCACCCCTGTGCCAAGCCATGATATCACCAGGGAATTCTCACACTTCTCAAGGGTTCTTCCTCCGTTTCCGCTTCTATTTGGGTCATGTTCTCTGTAACTCAGAGCTTTCTTTCTCTCGGTTATGGCCTTGTTGAGGTTTCTTAGATGCTCCTGTGCATCAAGCTCACAGCCTTCTATTCGTGATTCGTTGGAGAGATTCGTGCCTCTCCCTTGTGAGCTTTCACCCTCGTCTGGTGCCTCCCTTTTTTGTGTGTGTGTCCCTCTTACTTGGGAAGGTTTTTTTCGACCTATTTGGTTCCTTCTGTCAGAAGGAAGCCCAGGTCCGCAAGTCCTTGTGGTACTTCGAACTGACAGCCCATGTTTCCATTCATGGGGGTGGTTGGTGATTCAACCACCGGTCCTTTCTTCATTGACTGATTTTCTTTCCTTGGGATTCGAAGGAGGCTTGTCATCCTTATCAAGGGAGATTTGGGGTTATTTGATACATGAACCTTCTCTTATAGTTTTTCACATTCTTCCTCTAGTGATATCATGGCCAGTACTTTCAAGGCTTCACCCCCACAATCAATCATTGGCAACTCAAACAATAATACATTTACATTGTCCTCATGCATTAGCATGGTAATTTCTATTTTATGATTAATTACAAATTGGGGGAAATAGGGTGTTACACCAAGTCCCCATGGAAGGATACAATAGGAATTTATGTAAATTCCAAAGCCAAAGATTTTGAATATTGATCATAAATAAATGAAGTTCAATGTGGATGAAGACTCTATCGCTTGAACAAAATTTTGAAGAAGGAATGTCCTAATATCCTATTCATTATTGTTTTTCAAACCCTAAGAGTATCTATAAATATAGGAACCTAAACCGTTGGAGCTCTGGGGAGTGAAGAAGAGTCTTCAATGACTTGCACATAGGTATTAAAAGAAAGATAAACTTTATATTTACTCACAAATTATAATAAACAAGTAAAATAATCATGACCTTACCATAAAATTTTAAATTTTGGGTACCAATTTACTATTATGATTGGATTCACTAATAAAGTTTTGGTTTTATTTGAATGTTAAGTTTTTTTATGCATCTATCTTTCAGTCTTTCATGCATTCTTGTAAGTCTAAAAAAAAGTTAGGAACAACAATCAAAAGAAACACATTCTAGAGCCCAAACCTGGCTCTTTTCGACAGAGTCGAAAGATAAACAAAGCACTTGAAGCAGTTTGTCGAACACTATTAAAGTGGTAGGTTCATACCATTTAGGGTTTACCAAGACAAAGCTTGACGTAAGTAATTATTCCTATCTACCGAAATAGATTGTCTTAGCTACCAAAATGAATGAGACCAATCTAACGAAAAGAACGAGTCCCCGAAGTGATCACCGAAGAGACAAATTAAGCAAGCCATCGAAAACACATTTTTCAAGTTTCACCGAAACACATTTGGTAAACCGTCGAAACAAATATCGACACTCAATGATGTAGTAAAAGAAGGAACACTACAACATTTTTCTAGTTCACCCAAACAATACGAATTTTTTTCCAAGAGAATATAGTAGCGTTTAATGAATGGTGAGTGGAGAGTGTTGTCATTTTCCAAAAAATTTATAAAGGAATGAAGAAAACATTTAAGCAACCTCCTCGAAGTTAGGAACACACAAAAGAAATAATTGTCGAAACAAAGAAATATAAATAGGTCATTGACATCTCATACATGTCAACAATTAATAGGCAATCACAACATGGTTTTGGAAATTTGTTGATGTCTAGATCGGTTAAGGTCCAAACAACAACCTCACAAGGATATGAATCCCCATGCATTTTTATAAATGTGGAATTCCTCTTTAATATATATCTTGAATATCTTGGATTAAGGAGAATGCTAGACAACAAACTCCAAATCTTTATTGCTTCATTTTATATGAAATGGTTCTTTAATAACCCAATCTTATCTTTATATGCAACATGTAGTTTCTTAACAATAAAAATATTGAAGAAATGATTCAATATCAGAATATATACATATGCTCAACACCATTTATGCAAACCTCTAAATCACATGGAAGTAGAGTATACATCCATATCTTCTCACAAGAAAAATGATGAAGTAATTTTGATCATTTCAGAGAACTTTAAATGAGTTCTGCATCCATAACTTGAAAGAATTTGATGGGAATACTTAAAAAATATCACGCTAAAAAATTCCAAGCTCTGAGACATCATTAAAGTAAAACCCCCAAGTAGTTCTCTATGGAATTTCATAAACATATTCAATAATAAAAAACATCTCAACAATCAATTGACTAAGTTTTTAGAAATGAAACTTGTCAAACACAAATTGTAAATCTCAATGAATCCAATAGACAATCTTGGATTACATCTAACATTCACATACATGGCTGAAAATACTCCATGATCATATAATAAAAGTATTTGAAGAATACAAGAAAGACACTCAAGACTCAACCTTATGCTTAGTTCAAAAATACAAACATAAAGCCTTGAGAAAGTAGTGTAGAAGAAGAAGAAGAATGAAGAAGATGGAGATCTTTGTTTTCTAATCGGAAGCTTGTCTACAAGTTTATGGATGGAACCTTCTATTCCGATATTTTGATTGCCTGCTTCTAACCCTTTGATGGAGTCCTTTCTTTCTTTTAAAAATATGTTCTAACTTCTTGAGGTAGTTAGAGCTTTCTCTTCTTGAATTTTACATACACTTTTCTTCTCGGAATAATCACTTTAATTAATACATCATTGAAGCCTCATTAATGAATTTGTATCATTTACATTCATGTCTTGAAGTGGGCCCCTTTTTGTCTTTAATAAAAGTTTTTAAATTAACTTTTATTTAATTTTTTTTAACTAGTTTCCTTTTAAAAAGAGGAATGTATTTTATTTTTTTGGGAACTATATTTTATCTTTCATCCATGAAAACCACTTCATATTCAATATTCATCATCTCATGTTTCCAACAAGTCCTTCTGAGCGAGATTTCAATTTTTGGATCTCAAGATAAAAGCTCGTGAAGTCGAGGTACTAAGAAGATTTATTATCAAATCACAAAAATATAGTTGATTGTTATTTTAATTTTATGAGAGCATCATGACCAATTTCACATCTTAAAACCTACTCCATCATCTTCTTCGTCAAATTACCTTTTCAACTAGGTATGGTTTGCTGCAAACGAAGGTTTGGATCTCAAGATATCGGCTCGGGAATTCAAATAATCATCCACCGTTGATCAATTTTGTGGGGCAATCTTAGCCCTTGATTCAAATTCGACTTTTTCATTCAAAATTAGATATACCACATGCATTTGTGGTATTGAGTTTTAAGTGTTTATAAAGAAAAAGGCTCCATGTCTTTCATGTGAATCATATGGAGACTATGGAGACTTAGAGATTTGATTCCTTAGAAAATTAATGAAATAATTAAATATTTTGATTGCACAACCATCATCCACCAAGGACCCAATCAACGCCTAGTCAACAGTGAGTCAGCATCCATGTGTCATGATTCCATTTGCGCTTCCATATGTCATCATTTCATTGGTTTCCACATGTCATTAAATGGTTGGCTTCCATGTGTCATTTGCATATATGCCCAAAAAACGTAGGCTAAGAGAATTATTATTAAAATAATATGTGAATTTGGCGGTGAATCACTGCAAAGTGCAGTAAGAATTAATAAGAAATAGTTGTTTCACTTTGGAGTGCGGTATGAATTAATAAGAAATAGTTGTGAAAAATTATAAGTGTTGAGTGAAGTGAAGAGGAGAGGTAAAAGGTATTAAAAAATAGTTGTAAAATATTCCAAGTAAGGAGAAGCGGATGGA
>ML842823.1:39323-63229 GCA_009831015.1 Picea engelmannii
CATGGAGGGTCATTTGCTGATGATCGATTGTGAGAAACTCTCTTGTAAAATCTCTCTGTAATCTTTTTCTTTGCATTAATAAACTGCTCCAAGTGGCCGCGTTGGCTGGGGCCATGGATGTTTCCCCGTAGGGGTTTTACCACATGAAAACATTGGTGTGTTGATCTTTGATCTGGTTATGTGAGTGGTTATTGAAGGTATTTGTCCTCTATTGGAATACATGTGTTGTCGAACAATCACCAATCGATGGTAGCTCATAAATTTGACTAATTTGGAAGAGTTACATGAGATATGAAAAGGAAATATGAAAAGAAATACGTGAAATAAGGAAAAGAAAAAGGGAAAAAGGAAAATAAGAGAGGGAAATAGATAATGGAAAATAAAAATAATGGGAAAGAAAAAAAAGAAAATGGAAATGGAAAATTTAATAATGAAATGAAACATAAATGGATAAGAGTGTTGATACTGAGAGGGAGGGGTGAGTCAATATCAAGTACAATTTATCACTTTTTACAAATTTACTTTTCAATCAAACAATATATCCAATAAAGAGAAGAAGAAGAGATACACAATGCACAATAGATATAAGTGGAAATCCACTAAATTTTTTCTTATATAATAAAATATTTCATTCAAAGGAAGCTATAACTTCCAAGTTCTCAAGATCCAACTGGAAGGAGGCTCCAACCCCCTAATTTACAGGCTCCAACCCGAAGGAAGCTCCAACTCCCTATGTTCTTTGACACCGACTGAAAGGAGGCTACAACCCCCTTTCCTTGCCCCTTCCTTCCACCCTTGGATATAAAAATTAACTTGTCATTGATACAATATCATCATCAAACTGAATACAAAAATCACATAAAACTTATGCTGAGATCACCAAGAATAAGCTTCAGATCATGTGCCAAAATTTGCAATATCGTAGATCCTCGCATGAAAGAACTAGAGAAACTAGCGGGGCCTCGTGTGACGAAGCTGGGACAACCTACAAGTTCATACCAGGACACTCTATACTCAACCAACGATAACCTACACAATTAGGGATTTTTAGAAAATCCCGTGCACCTGCAACTTCAACCTTCCTCGCTCCTGCAACTCTGAGTGTGACTTTCTCCATACAACTCTGCTACCAAACTTGAGCTTAGAACTTACATGATTGGATGATTCAAATGAGAGGGTTTTCCATGTGTATTTATACCCTTCTAATCACTTCTTTTTCTGACTTTAGAGCCAACCTATCATTTCTTATTTTGCAACACTTTTCTTTAATTGACTTTAGGGTCGAACTATAATTTCTTGTTTTCAATTCACATTGTCATGTTCAAGAAGACATATCTTCTCCATCATGAGGAACCACATGGTGTGCCACCTATCATTGGAAATATATCAATGAGGGCTATCAATCCATGGGGATTCTACATGCATTTGTAATGTCCTTCATGCTATTTTTCTTTAACCAGTTTATGGGGCTCTAGAACTTCTTCCAGGGTTGACATCGATGACAACCAATTTTCCAACAATATCCCCCTTTGTCATTGATGGAAACACTCATGCTTCCCTTTTCATCCTTATGTCCCCCTGTCGACATTCTTATGATTTTTCTCTCTCCCTTTAACATCAATGACAAAGGGTGATTCTTTTATTTGGGACTGCTCCCCTTGAACAATATGGCACTCAATAGTACTTCTTTTTTCTTTTCTTTCTTCTTATCCTTTATTTATTTATGGTCCTTAGAGCTCTTTTGTGTGACTTCAATTTTCTTTCTCTTCTCTTTGTCTAGTATGCATATGTTATTTGGTCTTCTTGTTGTTGCTGCAACCAATTTTCCCGAGGCTTCTTCTCTCATTTCACATCTTTGGAAGTCAAACTTAAGATTATATCCTTGATAACATATTTTATTGACACTTAGGATATTATGCTTCAGATCTTCAACCAGTAGGACATTTCCTGCTTTCACATTTTCACTTCCAAGATTTACTACACCTTTTCCAAGTATTTTGACAGAGGAGTCATATCCAAATGAAGCACTTCCACCCTTTTTATTTAAGTTGATGAATTTTTTTTGGTCCCCAATCATGTGTTCTTAGCACCCGCTATATATGTACCATTCATCTTCATCTTCTTTTTCTTCAGGGATCAATTTTATTCGATAATCTTCATGGTTCAGGTTCTCTTTCCTTCTCCATATTGTAGTTGGTTTTATGATAGGAGCATATTCTTTCATATCTGTGCAATCTCATGATTTGTGACCAATATTATTGCATTTGTAGCATATAATATTTTGATCCATCAGTGGATCATATGGATTTTAATTTTTGTTGACATATCCATAAGCATTTCCATATCTATTTTTAGATGATTGTTCCTTGGACATTCATAATCATTTATGTTTCTCATATAATTGTTTCTTGCGTTGATTTTGCAGTGAATTTCTTTGTGTCCAAAGTTTCTGCAAGTATAACAATGACCAAGAAAAATATTCTCATACATGATAGGCAGTGACCTTCTTGGTGCTTCATTCCTTCTGAATTATGGTTTTTTGTTCCAGATGGATGTGTTATGTTCCTGATGTTCTTCAACTTCCTCTTGATTGTTCTCATACCTGGTAGGAAAGGACCTCATTGATGTCTCACCCCTTCTGAATTATGATCTTCTATCATATTCCTATTGTTCTTCAATATCTTCTTGATTGTTGATTCCACTTCTTAAGACATTTGCATAGCTTCTAGAATTTCCTTAATATTCCTTGCTTAATTTATTTGTGTCTATTGTATTTAAACTATTATTGTATCCAATTCCTATATTATCGGCCGATGATCTCTGATTGCTAAGAATTTCATCTAACTTTTCAATGCTTCTTTCAAATTTATCCAACTTTTCAATTGTCAATGTTAGCTCCTTTATTGCATGATCCAATTTTGCTTCCAATTCCTCATAATCTTCTAATTGTTCCTTCAGGCCGTTGATTGTATTTTCAAGCTCATGATTCACTCCTTAACAATTTTCCAATTCATTTCTTAGCTCTCTATTTTTGTTTCTGAGCATAGAATTTTCTTCTTCGACATGCTTCAATTTTTCAAGATTCTCATCATCTTCTTGTTCACTTTCTGTGTTGTCTTTTCATCCCCGGAAAGAGTCAAAGCTCTTTCCTTCATCAGAATCTGCTTCAGAATTGATTTCTTCTATTTTGTGATCATGATTATGAGTTTCTTGAGTTACGAAGAGAAATTTTCTTACATCTTCTCCATCATCTTCATTTGAAGAACCATCATCCTCCTTGGAATAAAGGCTCTTTTTCTCGTGGAATCTCTTATTTTATTCAAAATGAATTTTCTTAGCATAGTGTCGTAATCTACTGCAATTGAAGCATTTAAAAGGTAGCTTACCTTTGTATTTGTCAGTTCCCCTCTTGAGATTTCTTACAAAATGTGCTTCTTCTTCATTTGAGTCATAGCACGATATTTCTTCTTCCTTATGTTCCTTATCCTTTGTTTTATTCATAGCTTTAAAGGCTGCTTCTCTATTTGACAATTCATTTTTTGTAATTGTTCTCAATTCATATGCTATGAGGGATCCATGTAATTCATCCATTGTCATTTTGGTAAAGTCCCTATTGTCTTCAATCGCTGAGACCTTGGAATCATATCTTGCGGGAAGTGATCTCAACACTTTTTGTACAACTAAGGATTCATTCAGTTATTCTCCTAATCCTATGATAACATTGCCAACTTCATAAAATTTGAGTAGATAGGTTGCAATATCTTCCTTTTCATCCATTTTCATATTTTCAAACTATGCTCTGTGTCGTTGAAGTTTGACTTGCTTGACTTTAGGGTCACCTTCATAAACATTTTTAAGTTTGTCCCATACCTCTTTATCTTCATTGCAACTCATCACCTTGCTAGCATTAGTTAGTGTCAATCCACCTAGGATAACATGTATGACCTTTGCATTGGAATTCATTAATTTCTTCTCATCTGGATCCGTGGGAGTGTTTTTTGGAACTTTATAGCCATTGAAAACTGAGAGACAAATGTCCACTCCTAAATATGTCAAGTAATTTTATATTTTTTTTCTCAAGTATGCATAATTGTTTCCATTAAATGGTGGAATCCCATTTGTAATATGTCTTTGGCCTTCCATTTTTGTTCACGATCTTCTTTCCAGTGATTAAACCGTGTTGAAGGTAACCTGATCTAATACCAATTGTTGATACTAAGAGGGGGGTTGAATCAATATCAAGTACAATTTATCTCTTTTTACAACTTTACTTTCCAATCAAATAATATATCCAATAAAGAGAAGAATAGGAGATACACAATACACAATAGATATATATGGAAATTCATTGAATTTTTTCTTATATAATAAAAGATTTCATTCAAAGGAAGCTACATCTTCTAGGTTCTCTAGCTCCAACTAGAAGGAGACTCCAACCCCCTAATTTACAGGCTCCAACCTAAAGGAAGCACCATCTCCCCATGTTCTTCGACACCAACTGGAGGAGGCTACAACCCCCTTTCCTTGTCCCTTCCTTCCACCCTTGGATATCAAAATTAACTTGTCACAGATACAATATCATCATGAAAATAAATACAACAATTACATAGAACATGTGTTGAGATCACCAAGAATAAGCTTCAGATCACGTGCCAAAATTTACAATATCAAAGATACTAGTGTGACATAACCAAAACAATTAGCGGGGCCTCATGTGACAAGGTTGGGACAAACCGTGAGTGCCTCGTGGGACACTCTATACTCAACCAATGAGGACCTACTCAATTAGGGATTTTCAGAAAACCCCTCGCACCTGCAACTTTGACCTTCCTCGCTCCTGCAACTTTGAGTGTAACTTCCTCTATTCAACTCCGCTACCAAACTTGAGCTTAGAACTTACTTGCTTGGATGATTCAAACGAGAGGGTTTTCCATGTGTATTTATACCCTTCCAATCACTTCTTTTTTTAACTTCAAATCTGACCTATCAATTCTTATTTTGAAACACTTTTCTTTAATTGACTTTAGGGCCGAATTGTAATTTCTTATTTTCAATTCACTTTTTCATATTCAAGAAGGCATATCTCCTCAAACGTGAGGATCCACATCGAGTGCCACCTATCATTGGAAACAGATCAATGAAAGATATCAATCCATGGGGATTCTACATGCATTTTTAATGTCCTTCATGCTATTTTTCTTCAACCAATCTATGGGGATTATGAACTTCTTCTAGGGTTGACATCAATGACAACCAATTTTCCAACAAAGAGAATATGAGAGTAATGAGAAAAATGGTTAAGTATTGTGAGTAGAGTAAGAAGAGTAGTGAGAAAGGAGAGTAGAGTGGAAGAGGGAAAAATGACTAAGTATGGAATGAGAGTAGAGTGGAAGAGAAGAGGAAAAAATGGTTAAGTATGGAAAGGAGAGTAAGAGAGAGGAGAATAAAGGAGAGAAATGAATGGAAGGTAGAAAATTGGTTAAGTATGAGAAGTGAAGGGAATATGAGAGTAATGAGAAAATGGGAAAATGGCTAAGTATGGGATGAGAGTATGAAGAAAGGTGAAGGGATAAGAGAGGAAAATGGTTAAGTGTGGAGATGGAAGGTAAGAGAAATGACTATGTGAGGAGACAACTTAGTCAAAAATTTGAAAATGGAGAGGAAAATGGCACCATACTTAGACGAATCCTTCTTGTCATTTTTTAAATTTATTTTTGCAATCTCTCTGTTGGACTTTTGGAAAACATTATGAATATCTTGGGCGTACAAAATTAGATTTTGATTACAAAATATGATTGATGAAGCTGAGATTGAGAACTACACAATGAACTTATAATCGTTCAAAATTTTCTTCTTATGATGTCAATTTTTATTATCATTCCAAGAGCGGGAAAATAGATGTGACCAAAATTTTGATCAACAATTGGCTCTAATTGCGAGATAGTACCCCCCTATGGGTTGCTGAGAACACCAGAATATGAAGACCATATGCCTTATCCATTGGGATATGGATTCATCTTCAAAATGGATTCTTGTAATTCCTCTTCCATGGAGTTAACTTCAAATATCACCTTCACTTAACAACTGCTTTAATGTGCAAAATTTTGACTGAAGAAACAAACTTTGTACAAACAAGATCTACATACCCTATTCTACTTGGAGGAAAGGGACATTTTCAAGTGTAGGTATATTTACAATGGAGTCTTTCAAGCATCCAAATAATCTTTGGAATGAACTCCTGATCTAAGAAATATATTGAGGATAGTACCAAAGAATTAGGGGCATGTCCAATGTGTGATGAGGAAAAATTGAACCAGATGTAAAAAAAGTATGATTGCATTGCTTGGTCAACAATTCTTTGGAACCATGATTCAATGAAATCAATTCTTGGTTGCTCAAAAATGTTGTTGTCTTTGATTGGATGAGAAGTTTCCAATCTGAGAATAATTTCATCTTTCTCCTCATTACTGATCACATTCAATTTTTTTATTCACTGGCGATGTCTTGAAAACATTCTTCTTTTACACAATGGAAATCTTGCTCATCATTGTTCTGAAAATCCATTTCTTCCACCAATTGTTTCCATTGTTCTTGCAGGTTTTCTTCATTTATTGCAAGGTTAAAATCTTCTTGTGCATTTGGTGGAGCCTCCTCGATTTAATTCTGAAATTTGTTTCTTGAAATATCTTCATATGGAGTATATGAAAGGAAAAAATCTTCATTGTATTGTGTCCATATGTGAGAGGGTGGGTGGGGAAAATTTTCAACAAATAAAATTTCCAACACATCCCAACTGGTAATGGTCCTTGGAACAAATGAACCCCATTCAAGAGCATCCCTACAAAAAGTTTGTAAAAATAATCGACATGTAACATTGTCTTTAGTGAGATTGAAAACATCACATGTATTTTTGAATCTAAACAAGTGTTACTCTGCATCCTTTGAAGTATTCCCAAAGAATGTAGAATTTTTTTCAATAGGAATATTATGCATTTGAAAATCTACTTCTCACAGATTTAAAGGGCCTTTATGTAGTCACCTCCTTATGTGGGTACTTCTTCCTTTTGTTGCATCTTACAAATCCATTGGTGGGCTAGGTGAAGAAGGTAAAGGAACATCATGAAATGAATGAAACTCCTCATAGGAGTCATAGTATATCTCTTCTTGATATTCTTGAATCTTTTCAATGGATTTGCTATGGCATTTGAGAGTTCTTTCAATGGAATCACAAGGGAGTTCATCCTCCCGAATATTTGATTGTTCTTGGATATTTTTTAGGTCATCCAAATATTTTTTAATAATATTTTTATAAATCCCTTGCATCTATAACAAGCAATGGTCCTATTGAATCTTCTTTTTGAAAATTTTGAATAATGGAGACTCTAGTCCTTCAATCTGATCTAAAACTAAGCCTCATTTATTTTTTTAAATAAATCAATCCCCAGTATGGTCGCCAAAAATGTTGATGTATAGATCAATTAAGATCCAAAAAACAACCTCACGAGGATATGAATCCCCCTGCATTTTTATAGAGGTAGTACTCTTCTTTGGATACAATATATATCATGAATATCTTGGATTAAGGAGAATGCTAGACAACAAACCCAAAATCTTTATTGCTTCATTTTATATGAAATGGTTCTTTACTAATATGATCTAATTTTTATATGTAGCAAGTAGCTTATTAACAATAAAAATATTGAAGAAAATCTTCAATATTAGAATATATACATATACTCAACACCATTTATGCAACCCTCTAAATCATACGCAAGTAGAGGATACATCAATATCTTCTCACAAGAAAAAGGATGAATTAATTTTTATCATTTCAGAGAACTTTAAATGAGTTATGCATTCATAAATTGAAATAATTGTATGGGAATACTTCAAACATATCATGCTCAGAAACACAAATATATCATAAATCATTAAAGTAAAACCCCGAAGTAGTTCTTTGTGGAGTTTAATAAAGATATTCAACAATACAAAGCATCTCAACAACCGATTGACTAAGTTTTCATAAATGAAACTTGTCAAACACAAGGACTAAATATCAATGAATTCAATAGACAATCCTTTCTTACATTTGACAATGAAATACATGGTTGTAAATACTCCATGATCATAGAAGAAATGTCTTTGAATAAAGAAATACACTCAAGAATCAACCTTATGCTTAGTTCAGAAACACAAACATAAAGCCTTGAGAAAGCTGTAGAAGAAGAAGAATGGAGAAGATGGAGATCTCTATTTTCTGATCAAAATCTTAGATGCATGTTGATTTCTAGTCCCTTATGTTTTGATATTTTCATTGCCCTCTTCTAACCCTTTGATGGAGTCCCTTCTTTCTTTTAAAAATATGCTCTTCTAACTTCTTGAAGTAGTTATGGATTTCTCTTCTTGAATTTTCCATACGCTTTTATTCTTGGAATGATCACTTTAATTAATACCTCATTGAAGCCTCATTAATTAATTTGTATCATTTACATTTGTGTCTTGAAGTGGGCCCCTTTTTGTCTTTAATAAAAGTTTTTAAATTAACTTTTATTTTGAAAATTTTAACTAGCTTCCTTTTAAAAAGAGGATTGTATTTTTATTTTATGGGAACTATATTTGACCTTTCAGCCATGAAAACCATTTCATATACAATATTAATCATATCAAATTTCCAACAAGTCCTTCTCAGTGACATTTCAATTTCTGGATATCAAGATAAAAGCTCGTGAAGTCGAGGTACTAAGATTTTTTTTTATCAAACCTAAAAAATATAGTTGATTGTTCTTTTAATTTCTGAGAGCATCATGCCCAATTTTACATCTTGCAACCTATTCCATCATATTCATGTTCGAATTATCTTTCCAACGAAGTATGGTTTTATGCAAATGAAGATCAAAAGCTCAAGATATCAACTTAGGAAGTCAAAGGCTCCATGCCTTTCATTTGAAACATATGGAGATTATGGAGACTTAGAGATCTGATACCTTAGAGGATTAATGAAATAATTAAATATATTGACTGCACAATCATCATCCACCAAGCACCCAGTCAACCCCAATCAACAATGAGTCAACATCCACACGTCATGATTCCATTCACTGCCATATGTCATCATTTCATTGGTTTCCACATGCCATTAAATGGTTGGATGGCATGTGTTATTTGGATATATTCCCAAAAAACGTAGGACAAGTAAAATACTATTAAAATAATATGAGAATTTCACAGGTTACGTGAAAGAGGAGGTAGTTAAGGTAGTAATTAATGGTAAAAAGGCTTGAGAAAATGTCTAAGTATAAGAATATAGTGTGGTAAGACTTCTCAATAAGATTTGACTATGTCTTGGGAGAGTTACATGACACATGAAAAGGAAATATGACAATAAATATGTGAAATATGAAAAAGAAAAAGGGAAAAAGGAAAATAAGAGAGGAAAATAGACAATGAGAAATAAGAATAATGGAAAAGAAAAAAATAGAAAATGGAAATGGAAAATGTAATAATGAAATGAAATGTAAATGCCTAAGGGAATATGAGAGTAATGAAAAAAATGGTTAAGTATGGAAAGGAGAGTAAGAGAGAGGAGAGTAAATAAGTATGATGATTTGGTTAAGTATGATGATTTGGAATCTATAACTTATAACCAACATAGGTAGTCTGATAAGCACTAAATAGTGGCAAATTACCCCTTAATTGGGGTATATTACATTAGTATTTTTATTTTGTTTATGTCGGCTTGGGTCCATTAGTTGTAATTGTACCTCCTAGTCTCCTATATATACCAAGGAGACCTTTTCATTTGGAATCATCTGGTATTTGGAAATTTATGGGGTGTATAAGGAGGTTTCCCCCTCGAAGAGGCATATTATCTGAAATTCTCTCTTTTTCAAGGTGTTGAGTACTTATTCTTAGGTTTTTTTATGCTATTTTGATATTTGGTGCTTAAAATTTGGTATTAGATCTCAAGGTCTTGGGGTTTCGCTGTTGCTTCTAAGAAACCTTGAAATTTTTTCTATAACTTTTTTTATACAATGTTTTAGAAGGAACCCCTTGGAAGATATTTATAAGATGAATCAAGGTATGTGGGGTTCGAATTTCAGATCTTGAGTCCTTATATATTCGAAGATATAGCCTATGTAAGATAGGGTTTTGGAATCATCCTGAATTTATTCATCATGGATTTTTCACTTTAAAATTTATTATGTGACGTTTCAAACCCTGAAATGCAAAGGATATTCATGGATATTATCAAGGTAGATGTGAGAAAAATTTCATCTTCTAGGTCATCCTAATTTTTTAGATACACCCTATGTAAGGTAGGGTATCTGACTAGCCATATTAACTAGTCTCAAACATGTGTTCCAAGTAAAACAATGATATATTCTTCAGTGAGTATCCAAATTAAGTAAGACTAGTTGCATTGGGTAGTGGAAGGTCTACAATATTTATGGTGCAAGTTTCATAATCAAATATCAGATATTGTGCTCTTGGCATGCTTTACAAGTACACTCTCCTGGAAGGGACAAAAGTCAGCAAGGTGTGGGGAAGTTACCATAAATTCCACTTGGCACATCCAATTTTGATCAGACTTGTGGCATTGCAGAGAAGAACTATCAGAGAATTACAAAACAAAATTTTCAGACCCAGAAGAGCCAAAATTTTAGAGATACAACAAAAGAAAGTTTATCTAGCATAACCACCTCAAAATCAAGGTTTAAAGGTCATACTTGGACAACATGCCACCAAGAAAGGGAACTTCTACACCAAATAAGCCTCTAGAAAATCCTACTTGGACTCTTTATGAAGGTGAAGAAATGAACAGGGACATAAATGATTTACAAAAGAAGACAATAAAAAAATATGAACTACAAGAGATGATGGATTAAATTGAAGCTAAGTTGGAGGCAATAATGGATACTAAGATGGATGGTTTAAAAAGGGATATCATGGAAGGATTGAAAAATTTCCTAATAGAGAGGCCACCTGAAAGTGAAAATGTATCCCATGAAATTCATGATGAGGACACAAGGAAGATGAATCAAGACTAGAGAAACTCCAACTTTGGGTTGAAGATCAACCACTTTCGTAAGATCAATATGAGGAAGTTTGATGGCAAGGATCCAATCACATGGATACTTCAGATGGAGCAGTTCTTTGATCTACATGATGTGCCACATACACAAAAGGTACGAATCGCTTCTTTATATTTAGAACCCAATCAATTTGTGTGGTATCGATGGCTTTGTTCTCACAAATCACTTGTCACTTGGACAATTTTGATGGAAGAAATGATATCACACTATGAGGATACAAGGAGAAATACCTTCTTTATCCAATTGATAAATGCCAAGAAAAAGGGTTCAATTGCAGAGCATATTGAGAACTTCCAAAGATTGAATATAAAGGTAACAAATATTCCAGATGAGAACCTGATTAATGTATTCATATGAACTTTTAAGGATAACATTCAACACGAGGTTCGCCTTTGGGAACCCAAACACTAGTACATTTGGGTCATTCTCCGATGGCCTATTCGTACCAATTGCCACTTTATATTGTCAGGAGAACAACAAACATTAGAACCCCTCAAACATTGTTTCACATGATGTGATGCAGGAGCATCGTAAGCAAGCCAACAAAGCAAGCACAAAGGCGAAGGACAACTGGAATTGCACCAACACGCATTTTGAGACATTTTGAATTTGAATGAAGGAACATTTATGTAATATTTAGGAGAATGTATTTGCATTTATGTTTTGGGAGATTGTAAACAGATCTTAAGCATTGCTCTCATCTATCGGATATGGAAGCATTTAATTAATGAATGTAAAGTAGGTAGCTTTAATTCCGATTTGATAGCTAGAGCTGAAAGAGGGAAAACTCTAGAAAGCTCCCTCGTAGGCATTGTATTGTAATTAGTAATTCATTTTGTAAGTTGTAGAGCAAGAGAGCGAGAAGAACAAAAGAAAAAATATTTTACGATTGTATAAGCAGATAGATTTTTCTATTGAACCCATGTACCAGAGCACTGGGATTAATATAAAAATGCTTTAATTCCATTTCATGGTGTTGTGGTGGTTGTTGTTTACATCTTTGAATGGTATGTTTACAGTTTTCTTATGTTCTCTATTATGCATTTGTTCCAATGCTATGTGTGTGTGTGTATGCTCGTGATTTCATGTTGAATGTATGAAGTCTATGAGAGAAGAAGTATGAGTTTCAATTGTTTCTCGTCCTGAGGATTCCTGTAAGGAGTGCAGTGAAGGTCTGCATAGAGTGCATTGACAGGGTTTTGAGTGTTATCTCAGAAAATCTCAGGAGGGATACCGTTGATCTTACACTAGTGGGAGTGTAGGTATCACACAGAGTCATGCAAGAAGTGCGCAGGTGAGTGGAAGCCTTAGACTTTTCCAACCAGGGAGAAAGGTTGAAGAACTGTTGTTGCAAAAGAGTGCACAAAGTTGAAGAGGGAAATAACCAGGGGTTAATGTGAATGCCGCAAGGTGTGCATATAGGGATCAGAAGGGATAGAACCTTTGAAGTGTTCCGAAGGATACGAGGTCTGAATTCGCCTTGTAGAAACTAAGTTTAGAAGGAGAAATATGCCAAGTAAATTGGTAGGAGTCCTGGAGAAGTCTGAATGAACGGTTGAAATTTCAGAGGGAGAATTAACGAAGTTTTGTGGACCGTTGGATTTGGATCAACAAGGGTTGTTGATCTCATGCTTGATTTTTCCATTTCAGAATTCAGGGAACCAAAGAAGTTGTGACTTGGGGTCAAGAGTTGCGAACTCTTGATTCACGAAATCCCGATAGAATTAGGGCCGTCAGATCACGAGGAGCTCAGAGCCATTGATCGAGATGAGGAGTCACCGCAATTTCGGTCACTAGTGAAGGGTGTTGTTGCATTTCAAATCGTCGATAAGAGAAATTTCGAAGTGCCAAAATATTTGGGTCCCATGTTTTAGATAGAGGTCACGTCAGGAAAGTTCAAGGGAGAAGTCAAAGAGCCATTAGCCTTTCGGGGTTTCAGGGATTGATGAGACAAGGAGACTCACATTTGGGATCGCGAAGTCGCGAAACCCAAAATACCTTTTCGAGTGAAGGTTGTTGGTCATATCAGTTAGTCGTGTGGGTAAGAGTTGGCGCTTGGTGCTTGTGCCCACAGGCGTAACTCCTAAGAAGGACATGTGGTTAAACACTTGTGTGTTGGATATTCCTACGGGGAATCAAAGAGTCAATTAGAATCGAAGGGAGATTAAGAACGATCCTAAGACTGGGAGGTCATGTAGAGCCTACTGAGGTAGGGGGTGTTGCTTCAGAGTGGTATTAGAGCCTAGCTTTCAACAATTGTTTATGTAAGCATGAGAGAACAGAAGGTAAGTTGTGATTCAAATTCTGCGTGGAACAGATTTAAAACAATGCCGCCCAAAAGACGTCAAGATAGACCAATGCTCGATCCAGCTGTGGAAAAAGAAATGAGAGAACTACGTGCTCAATTAGATGTTATGGAGACAACACAGAGATGGATAGTTGATGTTGGAGACGTTAGTGAAGCTGAAAGAGAAAATGAGGCTAGAGCTAGAGAAGAAGTCGCAGCTGAAGATGCTACAGAATAACGTCTATTCAGAGCTGTTGCAAGAATAGGTGCCAGGGAAAAAATGGATATTCCAATGTACGAAGGCAACTTAGACGTTGAGGAGCTGTTAGATTGGTTTAGAGCTCTAGATAAGTACTTCGACTATGAGGATGTCGAGGAAGATAAGAAAGTTAAACATGTCGTCACTAGACTTAAAGGGCATGCAACACTGTGGTGGGATGAACTGTAGGCAGATAGGCGTTGCAAAGTCAAACAAAAAATCAAAAGCTGGGATAGAATGGTTGCAAAGATGAAAGCAAAATTTATACCCAAAGATTATCAGATTAATATGTTTTGAAGAATGCAAAATTTGAGACAGAAAGGAATGACAGTGAAAGAATACACTGGGGAGTTCTATAGATTAAACATTAGAGCATGTCATCATGAAATTGATGATGAAAAGGTCACCAGATACATGAATGGCTTGAGATACGAGCTTCAGGATGAAATAAGCATGCTAACCATCAGGAATGTGGAAGATGCTTATCAAATGGCTTTGAAGGCTGAAGAAAAATTGGCCCAAAAGCAAGGTCAAAGAGGTAGAGGTTGAAGTTAGAGTAGAGGAAAATCAATTGCCCAAGACAGAGTGCAGAAGCCCAAATAAGAAGAAAAGAAACCTTATACTCACCTTGAAAAAGGAGGAAGTTCACAGGGGAGACAATATGCCGACACAAACACTTTTCCTCGAGCTAGAGGAAGAGGAAGAGACAGAGGTGGTGAGATAAAGTGTTTTGGTGAGGGTAAGTGTTTTGTTTGTGGAAAGATCAGACATAAGTATTATGAATGTCCTGATAGAAAAAGAGATGGAGGAGGCGAAGCTCACATTTTAGAAGTGCAGAAGTGAAATGTTGAGGCAGAAGATGCAGAAGGTGGAAGATCTTTAGTGATGCAGAAAATTCTCTTGAAGCCAGAGAAGGAGATAGAGAATCCAATCCAAAGAAACAGTTTGTTTAGAATTGCTTGCAAGACCAAGGATAGGGTATGCAAGGTAATAGTGGACAGTGGAAGCATAGATAATTTAGTATCCACAGAAATGGTGGAAAAGTTGGAATTGGAGACTGTTTCACATCCGAGCCCATACAAAGTCTTGTGGTTGCAAAAGGGACATTAGGTAACAGTCACTAAACAATGTTTAGTTGAATTTAAAATAGGGGGTTACAAAGATGAAATTTTATGTGATGTTATTCCCATGGATGTCTATCATCTTTTGTTGGGTAGACCATGGCAATATGATAGAAATTTTGTTCATGATGGGAGAAAGAACACATGCACCTTGGAGAAGAATGATAAGATGCATATGTTGCTGCCAATTGAAGATAAGAAGGTGAAAAAAGAGGTGAGCAATACTATACTTCTCATGAGTGGGAAGGAACTTCTTGATGAATTCAAGAAGGAAGAAGACATGCAGTTTGTTGTAGTGAGAAAACCTAGAGTCATTTTGACAAGTACCAGGATAGATTATCTATCAAAGGAAATTCAAGAACTGCTGGAGAATTTTGCTGATATAGTAGTGGGCGAATTACCTTGTTCGTTGCCACCTATCAAAAGTATAAGCCATCATATTGATCTTATACTTGGAGCAAGTTTACCAAACAAAGAAGCGTATAGATTGATACCACAAGAGAATGAAGAAGTCAAGAAGCAAGTCCAGGATTTGATGGACAAAGGTTTAGTTAGAGAAAGCTTGAGTCCATGCGTTGTACCAACAATGTTAAGTCTGAAGAAAGATGGTGGCTGGAAAATGTGTACAGACTCGAGGGCTATAAAAGAAATCACCATCAGATATAGATTTCCTTTACCCAAGATGGATGACTTGATGGATTGCTTGAGTGGAGTAGATTTTTTTTCAAAAATTGATTTGAAAAGAGGATATCATCAGATTCGAATGAGAGAAGGTGATGAATTGAAGACAACATTCAAAACAAATGAAGGACTGTATGAATGGCTTGTCATGCCATTTGGTTTGATGAACGTGCCGAGTACTTTCATGAGGTTGATGAATGAAGTCTTGAAAGATTTCATTGGGAAGTTTGTAATTGTGTATCTTGAAGATATAATGATATTCAATAAGACTGAGGAAGAACACTTGAGACATATAACTCTAGTAATGAGGAGGTTTTAGCAAGAGAAGTTGCTAATAAATTTGAAGAAATCATCTTTCATGAAGAAAGAACTCATTTATTTGGGGTTTGTGATCCCTTCAAACGAGTTAAAGATGGATCCTGAGAAGGTAAAAGCAATCAGAGATTAGCCATCACCAAAGAGTATCTTTGAAGTTCGAAGCTTCCATGGATTGGATAGTTTTTACAGGAAATTCATCAGAAATTTCAGTGGGATATGTGCACCAATGATGGACATAGTCAAGAAAAGACATAAATCTCTTCATTGGACAGAGGAAGCAGAAAAAAGTTTTACGTTGCTAAAGGAGAAAATAATTGGACAACCGGTTTTGGTTCTGCCAGGTTTCGGTAAAACATTCCAAGTCAGATGTGACTCAAGTGGATTTGCGATTGGATCAGTCTTGAGTCAAGACAATAGACCAATGGCATACTTCAGTGAGAAGCTGAATGATGCCAAAGTGAAATATTCCACGTATGATAAATAATTTTATGCAATCA
Organism: Picea engelmannii; assembly: GCA_009831015.1. NCBI lineage: Eukaryota > Viridiplantae > Streptophyta > Pinopsida > Pinales > Pinaceae > Picea > Picea engelmannii. The sequence goes on from ML842823.1 coordinate 55,580, forward strand.
TACAGGCATTAAAGAAATGGAGGCACTACTTGGTTCTAAAAGAGTTTTTCTTGTATAGTGACAACCATGCTTTACAATTCATAACTTGACAGGAGAAATTGAACCATAAGCATGCAAAATGGGTTGAATATATGCAGAATTTTAATTTTTTTATAAAGCATATTTCTGGAACTGCTAACAAAGTTGTTGATGCATTGAGCAGGAAATGTTTGATTCTACAGGAGTTTAGAATGAAAACTTTAGGTTTTGACAATATCAAGGAGATGTATAGAGATGATGCAGATTTTAAAGAAGCTTATGAATCATGTGAGAATCCAGTTCTCAGAGACATAAGCCAATGGACTGAATACTTGATTCAGGATGGACTGTTGTTCAAGGGAAATCAATTGTGCATACCGAAATGCTCTATGAGAGAAAACCTCTTGAAGGAAAAACATAGCGGGGGATTAGCTGGACACTTCGGCCATGATAAGAGTTTTGCACAACTGAATTGCTCATACTATTGGCAGGGATGAGGACAGATGTCAAGAAATTTGTGAACAGATGTAGAATTTTCCATCATGCAAAAGGGGAAAGGTAGAATGCAGGGTTGTATCGACTGTTTCTAGTACCAGAGAGGCCGTGGGATGTGGTAAGCATGGATTTTGTGTTAGGACTGCCAAGGACACAAAGGGGTTGTGATTCCATATTCATTGTAGTCAAAAGATTTTATAAAATGGCACATTTCATGCCATGTCAGAAAACCAGTGATGCAACTCACATTGCAAATATGTTTTTCAAAGAAGTTGTTAGACTTCACGGCTTACCCAGGAGTATTTTTTCGAACAAAGATACCAAATTTGTTGGTCATTTCTGGAGGACACTATGGAAGAAGATGGGGAAAAATTTATCGTTTAGCTCAGTGTATCACCCTTATATGGATGGATAGACCGAGGTAGTGAACCGAAGTCTGGGAGATTTATTGAGGAGTTTAATAGCTGAACATCACAGTCAGTGGGATCAGATTTTTCCACAAGCGGAATTTGCATACAACAATTCACCAAACAGGAGTACAGGACAGAGCCCATTTCAGATTATGTATGGGATGCAACCGAGATGATTATCTGAGTTGAGGGACTTAGAACAAAGTGATTTCAGAAGTGTTGGAGCAGAGGATTTTGCAGTAGAGATGCAAGAGCTCCACGACAAAATCAAAGAGCGATTAAAGAATTCTAACCAGGAATACAAGCGTAGAGCGGATCAACACAGGAAAGAACTTTAGTTTGAAGTAGGTGATTTGGTTCTGGTGCATCTCAGAAAAGAAAGGTTCCTAAGGGGAACATATAATAAGCTGAAGATGAAGAAGAAAGGGGCCTTCCAAGATTTTGAGGCAATTTGAGGCCAATGCTTATGAAATAGAATTGTCGGATGGGGTAGGAATATCACCCATATTAAACATAGCATATTTGTATCCTTACAGAGTTGATGGAGTAGGAATAGAGGAGGATTAGACAGAAGTCCAGTGGATCAAACAGTTTCCTGTAGCTGAAAATTCGAGATGGAAAAGATAATTGAACAGAGAGTTGGAAAGAAGACCCGAAGGAAGACATACTTTGAATATTTGGTCAAATGGAAAGGACACCCGATTGAGGATGCCAGTTGGGAAAGCGAAGCAAATATCCAAAGACATGGATAGATTGTGCGGGATCTCATGAACAGAAGTTCATGAATTTTTCAACCAAGGAAGTATGATGCAAGAGCATCGTAACCGAGCCAAGAAAGCAAGCGCAAAGGCGAAGGACAGATGGAATTGCACCAGTGCACAATTTGAGACATTTTGAATTTGAATGAAGGAACAATTATGTAATAGTTAGGATAACATATTTGCATTTATGTTTTGGGAGATTGTAAACAGATCTTGAGTGTTTCTCTCATATGTTGGATATGGAGGCATTTAATTGTAATGAATGTAAAGTAGGTAGCTTTAATTCCGATTTGATAGCTAGAGCTGAAAGAGGGAAAACTCTAGAAAGCTCCCTCGTAGGCATTGTATTGTAATCAGTGATTCATTCTGTAAGTTGTAGAGCAAGAGAGAGAGAAGAACAAAAGAACAAAGATTTTAGGATTGTATAAGCATATAGCTTTTTCTATTGAACCCATGTACAGGAGCACTGGGATTAATATAAAATTGCTTTAATTCCATTTCATGGTGTTGTGGTGGTTTCTATTTACATCTTTGAATGGTATGTTTACTGTTTTCTTATGTTCTCTGTTATGCATTTGTTCCAATGCTATGTGTGTGTATGCTCGTGATTTCATGTTGAATGTATGAAGTCTGTGAGAGAAGAAGTATGATTTTCAATTGTTTCTCATCCTGAGGATTCCTGCAAGGAGTGCAGTGAAGGTCTGCATAGAGTGCGTCGACAGGGTTCTGAGTTTTATCTCAGAAAATATCAGGAGGGATACCGTTGTTCTTATACCAGCGGGAGTGTAGGTATCAGAAAGAGTCGTGCAAGAAGTGCGTAGGTGAGTGGAAGTCTTAGACTTTTCCAACCAAGGAGAAAGGTTGAAGAACTATTGTTGCAAAAGAGTGCACAGAGTTGAAGAGGGAAATAAACGGGGGTTATTGTGAATTTCGTAAGGTGTGCGTGTAGGGATCAAAAGGGATAGAACCTTTGAAGTGTTCTGAAGGAGACGAGGTCTGAATTCGCCTTGTAGAAATTAATTTCAGAAGGAGCAAGACTCCAAGTAAATTGGCAGGAGTCCTGGAGAATTTTGAATGGATGGTTGAAATTTCAGAGGGAGAATTACCGAAGTTTCGTGGAACGTTGGATCCGGATCAACAAGGGTCGTTGATCACATGCTTGATTTCACCATTTTAGAATTCGGGGAACCAAAGAAGTTGTGACTTGGGGTCAAGAGTTGCAAACTCCTGATTCACGAAATCTCGATAGAATCATAACCGTCATATCATGAGGAGCTCAGAGTTGTTGATCGGGACAAGGAGTCACTGCAATTTTGGTCACCAGTGAAGGGTGTTGCTGCATTTCAAATCACCGATAAGAGAAATTCATAAGTGCCAAAATATTTGGGTCCTAGGTTTTAGACAGAGGTCACGTCAAGAAAATTCAAGGGAGAAGTCAAAGAGCCATTAGCCTTTCGGGATTTCAGGGATTGATGAGACAAGGAGACTCACATTTGGGATCGTGAAGTCGTGAAACCCAAAATACCTTTTCGAGTGAAGGCTGTTGGTCATATCAGTCAGTTGTGTGGGTAAGAGTTGGCGCTTGGTGCTTGTTCGCATAGGCATAACTCCTAAGAAGGACCTATGGTTAAACACTTGTGTGTTGGAGATTCCTGTGGGGAATCAAAGAGTCAATTAGATTCAAAGGGATATTAAGAACGATCCTAAGACCGTGAGGTCGCGCAGAGCCTATTGAGGCAGGGGGTGTTGCGTCATGATGTCGATCTTCTGATGACATAGATATTGTCTCTATTGTGATGCTTCATGTGGAAACCTGTCGTCTCAGACTTAATTTTCCAAGCCCACTATGGAAGTTGCTACAACAACGCCCAAACGTCTCACCTCCAATGCCACATCCCATCAAAAGACCGACATAAGGTCACATCAGTCTTCCGACGTGTATGCTATATCAAAAACATCTCATCTACAACATTGACACCATGCCAACGACACTAGGGACATCAAAATATCGATAGAAGGTAGCGTCGGTCTTCAGATGTGTATGCTATATCAGTGGCGTCTCACCTATGATGTTGATGCCATGGAAACAACACTAGGGCTGTCAGAAAACCAAGGGAAGGTAACATCGGTCATCCGATGTGTATGCTATATCAACGACGTCTCACTTGTTATGGTTACATTATGGAAATGACGCTAGGGACGTCGGAAGACCGACGACCTATAGGTGTTAAAAGAAAAAAACAAACAAAATGGTATCAAAGAGCTGACAAAGCATGACATTTGACAATTTCCTCCATGGTTATATGTCATCTAGGTGCTCTTGGAGCCACCACTCCAGTGGTTTCCATTATTGATCTTTTTGACAAGTGTTTTCATGTAGTCACAAACCTTTTTCTCGAAACTATTACATGCTCATAAGTATTGAAGGATTATTCATGGGGGTTCATGTGAATTGAAGTATTATTCATATATCTACCTTTATTCATCATTTTTAATGGGTAGTTTGTCGATTTTTTCAATAGTGTTTCATTTTGGGGTTTTTGGAAAGTACTGACTTTGAAAAATGGCTTAGGGCGGACCTCTTGATTTTTCATTAAAAAGATGGTTTTGTCACGTGATGGAAAAAATCATGAATAACAAAATTCTTGTGGGAGATTTTGAAGGGAAGATGCTCCTGAACAAAAAGAAAATATACAAGAGGTGGGTGGAGAAACAAATCAAATAGATATTTCATAATGTATCAATAATGGATGGGAACTTGTTTTTTTTGTCACCAATAACTTCAAAATATGTTACCTTAGGAAATAAAGTGAAAAAACTATTGTTTCCTTAAATTAATTTTGGTTGCAATTAACATGTACTTGCAATCAACAAAGGGAAATTCCACAACTATCAATTCCTATGTTTCATCATTATGTCACTTTCTTCATCACTAAGAATCTATCATTTCCTTGGTTGAAGATAACATACAAATGCCATCCAAAATAACAAAAATCACACTTGTGGTGTAACATAAAGAAAAATTATGTGGTGCCTAGATCCTACCATATATTTCATGCTATCAATGTTACTTTCTTGAATCCAACCACAAGATTTGACATTGCTTTGTACTTTTCTCATCACCTAGCTTGTGTTGGATTACTTGGTTGCTCCATGTTGGTTCTCCATTCAGCTTCAAAAATTTGAGCTCTAGATTGCTTGGTTGAAGGTAAGGAAAAATTACATTTGTAGATACTCTCAAGTATGGTGATTTTCTTATGAGGACACAATTCATGGAGGTGAGACACATTTAATATTGGAGAGTTACCTTCAAGCATGTAGACATTATTGATAGAGTTACACTTTCCTATTTCAGAGGACCCTTTGTTGTTACTTTAACCTTGCATGTAACAATTATGACAAAAACTTGTTGCATTCCTTAAGGCTATCATGCCAGACCTTTGGTTAGCATTTACAAAATGTAGGGCACCTCCTTTGGATGTTATTTCTGGCATATGCTATGTGGTATAGACACAATGTAGGATGCCTCGTTTAGGGGTTATGACAACAATGATGAGGGAGCACTAATTGAGGAGATATTCATTGTTTAAGTGGCACATTCAATGTAGGAGTTACTCTTACACATGTGGTGCACCACTTGGTTATGCTCAACTTGTTTTATAACAACATATTCAGTTGGACCTCTATGAAAACAATGGTTAGGTGCATTTAAATATAGTTATGGGTGAGTGTTTTTCTTGAAGGTTGTTGTAGAAGCTTCTGTGTGATTCCATGCTACTGTGATGATTTATCTTCCGATTAATACAAAGTTTAAGTGATTGTTGTTGGAGCTTTTCCTTGTTGTCCGAAATATTTTAGATTGTTTTGTGTTGTAGATCAGGTCCTACCTAGCTATTGTAGCTCATTGTCCTACTTTCATGATTGTAAATTTATTTAGATAAGTCATTTTCTATCTATTGTTTTGAGTTTCCCACTAAATATTGTGTTTGAAATCCTAAATTTACATCACAAAAATTTTCGTATATACATATTTGAATGTTTGATAGATGGAACCTAAGTTTTCAGTTTTAGTACCTATAGGTTTTATTCTTTAAGTGCATATCTAATCTATGAGATGAAAAATTGACATGGTATCAGAGCCATGCATATATGATTTTCTTTGTGTATGGAATGTGTTATTTCCTATGAGAGGAAGTTGTCAGAGGATCTCAAAGAATGACTCTTAATTTGATTGAAACACAAGGAAAATAAAACCTTGAATGTGCATCTTGGAGGATGAAGAGTCACTATAACCAAACAAACTTTGAATATTAAACACGATTTATCATTGGGAGAGATAAAACATTTATGAAAACATGGTGCAAAATAATCTTAAAAACCATGAAAAGACATTCTCGTTGCTATTTAAAAAAGATGACAATTGGTAGGTATCACCAATATGTCAAAAACCCATGTGGGTGAGGCTCAAACAAAGAAAATGAGCTATCTTGAGTTTCTAATGGTGGACTGATGAGAATTTTATGGAGTTGTTAAAATGCCTAAGTAAAGAAGATAAATTTCAAAAACTCCAATGTTATTTTGGGGCAGTTGCTTCAAATTGCTTATAGCTTTTGTTTCAAAAGGTGAAATCAAAATTTGTCATAGAACTATTTTAGATAATGAATAAATCCTTCCATAGATGTATATGAATCATCTTGTCATAGCCTTTGTAGCTATAATTGGAGAGTTGTTTAAGAAGGGAGAGACCTTGAAGAACTTAGTAGTCTTGGGGCTTGTGACAATGATATATTCCAATCCATAAACACAATTGAAATATGTAAAAGATCCATTTTAGATAGAGAAAAATACTTCAACATGATGTGTGGTGAAGCTCCTAAAACATGATACATAGGTCATGGTAGCTGTGCAAATTTTGTAGCATAGTATCACTTTTTTGTCTCATGTTTTCCCACATGCCAGGAGATTGAATTGCATGAGATTTTGAATCTCTCCTATTGTGAAAGACTTAACCTACAACCTACAATGGACGTAGAAGGGAATATCTTGGTCTTCTCAATAATTTTGAAAGTGAAAGGGGAAAAAGAGAGAAATAATGATCCTTGGAGGTTTTATAGATGAAATCTAGGTGAAATCCTAAAAATTAGGGAATTCACCACCAAAGGAAAATTGTTTAAAATGACTAATTGATGCATCAGATTGAAATCCTAAAAGAATTATAGGGAATTCTCCACCAAAGGGAAATAAATCTAAGGGACCAATTGATGCACATGATGAAATCCTAAAAAAAAGGGAAATTGCCCCAACAGGGAAATTGATGCGTAGAATGAAATCCCAAAAAATAGAGAAATTGCTCCAATGGACCAATTGATGTACTGGGGTCAAATCCTAAAAAATAGGGAATCTTCCACCATAGGAAAATTTCTCCAAGGGACCAAGGGACCAATTGATGCACCAAGGTGAAGTCATAAAAATAGGGAATTCACCACCAAATGGAAACCACTCCAAGGACCCAATTGATGCACTTAGGGTGAGATACTTGATGTAATCTTGGATATTGGGGGAGCTTTATGCTATAATGACACATTGGATGTTTGCACATGTTAATGGCTCATTTAATCATATGAAATTGTTACGAAAGATGTGATGTGTTGCTGGGCTGTCAATTCTATTGAAGGTTGTCCTACTAGGTCCTTATCTCTTATAATATCAGGTTATGGTTGTTCCTTCACTATTAGGGTTGCACATTATTTATTGGCTTTAAATACATTGGTTGTGATGGTGCATCTGTTGTTAGAGATCTTACTCACTATCATATAGCCTAAAAATCTACGTGGAATACTCATGGCACATCAATGCATGGCTTGACTATGTTTTCTCCATAATATTTTAAACCATATTTGTTCGTATTCCTTGACTCCATAACCCTTTGGATTGGAATTGGTATTTATCCACCATCCCATTTACTT
>ML842824.1:15020-39223 GCA_009831015.1 Picea engelmannii
ATCAATGAGAGATATTCTCGCATGCTTGCATGTATTTTCCTCTTTTGGAGTTGGGCACACTTCACTAGGTATGCAAACTCATGCATGAGGATGCATTAGGGTTAGTGTTTTAACTTCTGCAAGGAGGCGGATCACATGGGTGGCTAGGTTTTATTGTAACCTCTCTTTTCTTGGTTTATAAGAGAAAGTGAGGGTGGTTCACTGATACACATAATTTAAGAGTTAGATAATCCAAGCTAATAATCCAAGCTTTGAGAATATTGCTCTTGTAATTCTTCTTTTTGAGGAATAGAGTTGTGTGATTTAGGAACATAAATATGTTTGCTGTCATACTTTCCAGAGTGCTTAATTATGCATATTCAGTATCTTTTTGTCTGTTGTTCTGATTTTATTTTAGTATGCAGTGTCTGTACTCTTGAAGATTCCATACAGAATCCAGATCTTCTTAAGGATAGACAGATTCGTAGTTTTAATAGGAGGTTGAGTAATTTCTAGGTTACTAGTTGTAGAGTTTATTTTATGAGTGCAAATTTGTGTAGCTCGAATAGGATTAAAAGAAGGCCTCCATATGCAATTGCAAAAGAAAAGGAACTCATGTATATCTTTTAAGAATGTGGCTTTGTCAGATCCTTATGGAAAGGAATGCAGTTATGTTGGATCCTTATGCAACAAGTCATGACATTTATCTTCATTTCTTCTCTCTATTGTTGTCTCTCTAACCAGTCTCAGCTCTTTTGACTTACTCATATTTGTGTTCCTCGGCTGCTCAACTCTTCTAGGTGATATACCTAGAATAACAACCATCTCTTGCTCCAATCCATTCAATATAAATCTTCCTTTGAAGGTAGTAAATGTGATTGGGGGAGTATGGTCTTCCATAAGTTGTTGCATGATTAGCAATTCAGATCATTGTTAAAAACCATGTTAAATTAAAATTGCATATTATGTGGCTCTATCAAATATGATGTCTCCCATTACATGGCTTCACAGAAGGGAGAAAAGCCTCTTATTGCACTGAACTTATCGTTTTCATCAGTTTGTAATACAAGATATTTTTTTCCAGAGAGAGAGAGATGTAACCTCTAGAGGATGGGAAAATATGAATCTTGTGAGAAAAATTGGAAGATGAGAAAAATTATCCTCCATTTTTAAAGTTTCTTAAAACAAGTAAAGGGAGATATTACCAATAAAAGCAAGACATTTGAAGTTTGAACTCAGAGATATCATTATCAGTCAAGGTCATAGAGTAAAAGAAAGCCATTTTGTAAATTCCTGTTTGAACTCAGAGATATTATTATTAGTCAAGTTCACAAAGTAAAAGAAAGCCATTTTGTAGATTCCTATATAGTTTCATATTTAGAAATGAAATAAGAAGTCAACATCAAACCACAATTGTTGCAATAAGAGAAATCGTCAAAGAAAATCCCTCTCATTCAAATCAATCGTCTTTAAATGAAAACTAAAAGCAATAAAAAATCTATAGCAAAGAATATTAAGAACTTTTCATTTGAAAAAATCCATAGCAAAGAATATTAAGAACTTTCCATATGCAATCACCTCATACATCATGTTGTCAATGTACATACATAATTTTACTGATTTTTCCATAACAGTGGACCTATAGACATTAAAAACTCAACCCTTAGGGGCTTCAACACATGGTATCTTAATCAAGGAAGAGGTCCATTAAGGATTTGAAATCACCATAAATATTAGATCTCCCTAAAGGCCAAGACATGACTCAAGAAATTATTATAATCATGACATATTCTATAATACTAATAAGCATGATAATCCTTCATTGGGATATTCTTTAGTTGTATCGGGAAGACAAACATTGGTGTTGAGCAAGGAGAGAGACAGAGATGGAGATCTTGTTATCACTTCGTACTTTCTCAGGTTGAAGGAGAAATGGATAGAGGTAACTCTTTTACCATGTTTACATATTATAACTCTTTTACATGCCACATTACAACCTTTTGGTTTGACCAAACTGAAAAAATTTGAAATTTTGCCAAATACACAGAAGCGTAGTGACCACCACAGATGGGTCGTGCCAGTTCAGGGTTGTTTTTGGCCAACTTTTAAGAGTCCATTTTGAATTCTGGAAACTAGTTCAAGTAGCCCCACATGTCTACTTTCCAACAAGCCATCAAAATCGAGAAAATACCCATGGGAAGGCCTCCAAAAGTTGAATTTGCCAACCTTACTCAGAAGGGTCGCGTTGTGGGTCGCACTGCTCAGAAGGGTTGCATTGCTCCCAAATGCAAAAAAAACCCTCTTTTTTTACATATTTTTTTCCTTTTGAGTTTGCAGGATGGTGGCAAGGAGCTCTTGAGATATCTAAGAGTGCAAATGATTTAAAAAATAACCCATCTTACCCTATTATACTTGGTGAAAAAATACAACTTTAAGAAGCTTTTTCCTTTTACACTTTTGATGATACAAGTGATGAATAAAAGGAGATTGATCGGAGTTAATGGTGCTTATGTAGAGTGAAGGTGATATTGATAAGATATGAAGCATTCAAAGTTAGATTCCTTATAAAATTTGAAGTATCCTGCCCCCAGGCCTTTGCAATGACAGGTTGGCAACTTGGATACTTGGAAGGACCAAAGCACTTTGTTTCAGCTTGTGCCATAATCCAGAGCCAGGTTTGTTGGATTATTGAACAACATACATTCATCTTCAATAAATTTATGACATACTAATTGAACTCATTTTAGATTGCCTTCCTATTTTAACCACTCCCTTAATATTCATTTCCTCCTTCCGGGTCTTGACCATATACTGCTTTATCATAAAATTACATTCTTCATGTACATTTAGGAACTACTGACTATAGGCTTCTGTTGAAATGTCCTTGGTACTTATAGACCACATCAGGTGCTAGCAGTATCTCTCAGAAAGTAGGGGTTGGTTCTATGGGCTTGGGATATGTTGGTAGTGAAGCAGTGTCTACCATAGTCAAAGCATATAAGGAGAGAAGAAACTTCTTAGTCCAAAGATTGCAATCCTTGGAGGGTGTTAAATTATTAGTGCCTCATGTATGCTTCATTTTGCTTGAACACATGTCCTAGATTATGCACCTATCTGGTGAAATATTGTATTTTCTTATCACTTGTAAGAGTAATTTTGAAATTTTTTACTAAATTAGTTTCTTCTAATGAAGGGTGCCTTTTATTTATTTCCTGATTTTAGTTCCTACTATGGAACTGAAGTGGAAGGGTTCGGTGTTATCGATTGATCGGAAGCTCTCTGTCGTTTTTTTCCTAGAGAAGGAACAAATATGTGTAATTGTCAATAGATAATTTTTTTTTTTCTTTTCATTATAGTTCATAGACCATTCAGAGTTGATACAATTATCTAGTATCATTTCACTCATTTTTACATGGCCGGGAGTTGGGGAAAACATAATGTTGTCTGAAATTTATATAACTTGCAATTTTAGTATTCTCACTACTATTGGCTCTTATTTATTAGGTGAATGTTGTGTTGAAGCTTGTCATAAATGCAGATTGCCCTTGTCCCAGGAGACGCCTTTGGCAATGATGACTGCATTCATGTTTAATATGTTGCATCCCTTGACACGCTTAGAACAACCATAAACAATATAGAGAAGTCCATGTTGCTTCTATGCCCTGCTGCTACAACATCTAAGGCAAGCTAACTACTAAGTAATATTTAGTGATTCTGAAGGGAAATAATGTTTCACATTCTTGGAATTATATTCTCACCATATATCTTGAAATGCCCTGAGTGGCCAGACTTTCTCTATAAAGAATACTGTAAAAAATGTCCAAGTTTAGGTAGAAGTTGAATTGAATATTTCAACCTTCTCAAGGTGTCAAAAATTTGTTATTGTTGTTATATGTATTCATTTTAGCAATGTTTGTAGTAAAAGTCAGTTTCTTGATTTGGTGAGTAAAGTTCCAGATAGGACTTGGGCTTCTAACCTCCTGTTTGAGATGATTGTGTAAGCAATTCTATTAATGTCACTTTTATTGTGAGATAACAAGTTGTTGATTGCTATGCCCATTTTCTACAATGATTGATGCAACTTTAGCTTTGATATATAATGCATATTAAATATTTCTATCCTAAAATGAAGGAGAAGACAAAATGCAGAGAGAACCAAACCAATTATCTCCATACAAAGCTTTAGTGGACAACTAGAAAGAAAATAGCAAGGTCACAACAAAACATTTTATCCTGTATAGGTAGACTACTATATCGTGTGAGCTTTCTGCATACTGTGACATTAAAAGCATAGGGGCACCAAACCTAGACTCAAATGATGAACATTTCTAAGTCACCATAACCAGGAGGGTTTACTACCAGAGGCCGAACAAAGATAAAGAGCAGAATAGTCAGAATAATAATCAGTAACCCAGATTAAAGCATGTCCAAACAAAACATGAGTTAAGAAATGCAAAAATGAAACCCGGTACAAGGGCAATGAATTCAACTTAGCTTAGCTAGAAATTAACAAAAAACCATTGAGGACATAACACCGGATTAGGTAAAGCAACTCTGAAACAAGGATACTTTCTATGGTTCCATGTATATTTCATGATCCTCAAAGACGAGTTTGGGACTTAACTAGAAATCACATTTTACTTCATCTTCAGCAAGGTAACACAAGTTTGGGATTTAACTAGAAATCACTTTTTACTTCATGTTCACCAAGGCAAGACAAGTTTGGGACTTAATCAGAAATCACTTTTTACTTCATGTTCACCAAGGCAAGACAAGTTTGGGACTTAATCAAAAGTCAGTTTTTACTTCGTGTTCACCAAGGCAAGGTTGGGGCTTTACTAGAACTGTTCTGATTGGCTGAGAGTTATGCTGACGAGATTTAGCTGAGCACTTACATCAGCATTGCATTCAAATAAATTGGATTCAACTAACATGCTTTTAACATTTTTTGACAGAATTTTAAGTACCTTACTATTGGCCATTGATGTCCTTGAGACATCCTTAACGACTTGAGATAAACTAAGGGATCCCTAGCTGTCCCATGGAAGGCTAGATGCTTCCAAGAGCCCCATTGGCCTACAATTTAAAATATAAAATGGAAAAAGAGAAGGTTTGTCTTGCAAATTAATTTTTTTTACTGCAACCTTTTGGGTGTAAGAGAACAGGTTAACCTTATGATCTGGATACTTGCACTAGCTTCAGAAAGATGGTTGTATTTCAGTGAATTCTTACATCAAATTTTTGTCCTACACAAAAAATTAAAAGACTTAAAAAATCGTTATCCACCCTCCTAAATCTTGTCATTCCTTTTTCACTGCCCCTTAAATTTTGGCCCTAGTCCCCAACGGTATCGAAGCATGTCCCTATGTCCCTCCATTCTTGAACCTTGGTGAGCATATAGGATGTTCCACCATTACATGAGCTTAGATTTACTTATGATAGACTCTAGTCTTTTAGAGCAGTTGTAAAATTTCCTTCATTCCCTGTTCCACCATGAGTTGTTTTGAAATTTGAATAATAACACAAATTTATTGCAATCATAGTAATGGACCTCTCACTTGATAAATGTATGCAACAGATCCATTGATATTTTGATCACATTGAAGGTGTAACATGATACTACCTGTTACAAAATAGTGTTTTCAAGGTCTAAAGAATGAGAGCTAACTTGGCTATATTGATTGCTTAGAAAATCCATGTGATTTGAATTCCCTCATTGTGTGTCTCATGTAATCAAATAATTTAAAGGCGTTAATTTTTTCTAAAGCTATATAATTAAGAATATCGTTGATATATAACTTAATCTATGAATCCATAAAACTGTCATATGATTGTCATTTGTGCCTTGTTAACACTTTCAAACAACCATGGACTAACTATCAAGTTACAAAACATAGCATTGTTCAAATTTTACCAATATGATTCATAATTCTTTGCTATGAGGAAACACACTAAGATGAAGGACCAGGTAATACCTATCAAGACGAACATAAACCCTGGTAATTATTCACAGCCAAAGCCTCACGCGGAACCTTCCGAGCGGGTTGGGATAACCGTAACAAATTCTAACTTTTGTTACTCTGAACAGGAAGCTCCACCAATGGCTCACGAACCAGACAAGTAACAAAGCTCTAATTTTAACCCAATGCATATATGGGCAGATCCCATACAATTTATACCAAGTGGGAGGGCCAAAATGCTCTCAGAAATCCCCTTGTTCTTTGGAAATCGGACAAAGGGAAGATTGTAGCTACCTAGTGCCCATACCACAAAATCGGGGCGAGTTAAACCATAAACCTCGATTTTACCAAATGACAGGGCGAAGAAGCTATCAAAAAATCCCATACTTCTAGAAATTTGGCTAATGGAAGCTTGTCCTCCAAATTTTAGGGGCAAAATATAATTTTTTTTCCTCTATCCCTCCTAAAAACACGGGCTAACCCTGTACACGATTTTTCCCCTAAAATAAATTACGGTCTAATGATATAAGTTTAAAAAAATCACTCTCATACAAAAAATTTGCCTAATAAAAAATTGGAGGCCCCTTAATTTCGCCTATGAGAAAAATTTCGCCCCTAAAATCATCTATGAGTGTGAGATGTGAAATGAAAACGAAACGGTGGGGTGTCCAGATGGGAACTACGAAATGGCCTCTCGATGTCGGAGATGTCCCATATCTAGCACCGAGAGGCCATTTCATAGAACAACTAGCCTACGCCACCCTACATTGGACGTCCAAGTATGAGCCAATGAAACATAAACATAACGATGGTGTGTCAGTGGGGTGTCCAAACATGGACTACAAAATGGCCTCCTGATGTCAGGAGGCCATTTTGTAGAACAATTAACCTACGCCCATTTTTATCACTCAAACATTTTTCGTTGTGTAAGATTTATGGAGGAAACTGTGTATGTTGTTTTTGAAATGTCCAACGTTTAGAGTGGACACTCCACCCATCATCAAGGACACCAGAGAGCATGCCATATTTTTGGAGGAAACTGTGTATGCTGTTTTCGAAATGTCTAACTTTTTGGGTGGAGATATCTAGTGTCCCTCATGATGGGTGGAGTGTCCACCCGAAACGTTGGACGTTTTGAAAATAATATACACAGTTTCTTTCAGAAATATTACATGCTCTTTGGTGTCCATGATGATGGGTGGAGTGTCCACCCGAAATGTTGGATGTTTCGGAAACAACATACATAGTTTCCTCTAGAAATCTTACATGCTCTCGTGTGTCCTTGATGATGGGTGGAGTGTCCACTTGAAACGTTGGACATTTCGAAAACAACATACACAGTTTCCTCCAGAAATATTATAGAGCATACTAACTAACTGTGGAAACCTACACGCTCAAACATTTTTTTTTAACTTTTTGGGTCTCCATATTACAAGTCACCCGTCAAAGAACTCATGTACTTTATGTCTAAAATTGTAAAATTGTGACTTCACTTATGTACTTTATGTAAAAAATTGTGTCCTTCAACAATGAAATTTTGATAAGAAACTAACCCTTCAATATTGAAATTTTAATTAAAAAATTACCCTTCAATAATGAAGTTATGTTAAAAAGTTTAACCTTCAAATTCAAATACTCAAATAATGAAGTTATGTTAAAAATTTTAACCTTCAAATTTACATACTCTTCAAAACAGAAAGACAAACGACCACAACGATAAAATATTTTAAAGTTCAAAGTAGACATAATATTTTGCCTAATCTATTTTTTTAACTACTACTACTACTAAACAACTTTAAGAAAGTAAGAGTGTCGTTCATTTAATTGGTGGCCCCATTTTTGGAGGGGATGTACCTATTTCTATTAACTTAGGGAGCATGAGATGCCTCCTCCCTATCTTCTTAAATATAAGTTGACTCAAGGTGTGCCCTGCACTTCTACATAACTTTCACACAACTTTCACACCAAACTAGGCACCCAAAAGCTCCTTAAGCTCCATGTGGAAAGGAGTAGTCAAGTGGCTAATAGTGCCAATTACCATAATGATGTTATAAATCATTCCCTTCTAAAGTCTTGTAAGTCATTCTCCAAAACTAGCTCAGTGAGCCATCTTCAAAACCTCTGATTCTACCCTCGTCTTCAACAAAAAAAATTGTCTGGGCATAATTGAGGGAAAAAGTAGGTGTAAATGATTATTAAGTCAGAGGCACGAAGTTGATTATCATCTTGAAGATCTAACTATCACTCTTCTACTATACCATACCTGATTAATTTCTTAATATTAGAAACTCGATTAAGATTAATAACGAAAATCACGATATGGTCAGAATGGGGGAAGGGAGTTACCGTTGGAAGGTCAATCAATCTCTTTGGAAGGAAGAAAGAGAAAGGTTACCCTAGTATGGATTAGTTCAATCAATCTCTTTGGAAGGAAGAAAGAGCAAGTTTACCCTAGTGTGGCTATCATAGATCGGTTGGAACGAAGGCTAATCTCGGTCTCTGTAGGCAGGAAAGGAAAATTCGTAGATCAAGAGATTTTATATGAAGTTTGCAATGTGAGCACTAGGGTTTTACATAACTATTTTACTTTATGGGGTTTTAACTAGTTGTTTTCTTTTCTGTATTTTCGAAAAAGAGAGAATGACAAAATGTATACCCAGAGAGAAGATGTCAAATGTATACCGACCTGATTCCAGGCGAAGAATGAGGCTGATCCTTGAGACTTGTACAAACCCTCCTTGTTTCATCTTCTTCCTCAATGGAGAAATTTCTTCTTTTCCTTCGACTGTTGTAGAGCAAAGTTCTTTGAAATCATCAACCAGGCCAAAAACCAATGAACAAGCAACTGCCAAAAAAATAAAAAAGTAGACAAGTTTTACTTGGAATATCTCTATCAATTCAATTGTCAATTGTTAAAACATTTGGGAATTACCTTGAAATGTCAATGGTTAAAACCCTTGCGATGGTTAAAAACCTTGTGATTTCTCGTGAAATGTGAATGGTTAAACCCCTTTTGATTTTCCTTGAAATGTGATTTTCCTAATTCCTCCAATGTGTTTGCCTCGACTTGAAGGACGTTGTAGGGGTTATTGAAAAAGATTGAAGGAGGCAAACAAAGTACTTCTTCCCGACAACAGAAGAATCTGATAGTGGTTGTGCAAAGACACTATTGTGCAAGTTTGTGAAGGGTGACATTGGTCACAGTTCTGTTGCCACCTAAAACACATATTCCCATTGTCTCTCCCACGTCGCACCCATTGGAAATCTCCAACCCATGTTGATTGAGGTCTTTGACTTCTTCTTGGAGTCGACATGTTTTCCTCTCAGCCTTCTTGGGCCTACTTCATCACCTACTCCTTCCACAACATGGGTAGCTCTGTGCATGAGGACTTATTCCTCGTTACCCAATGACATCAATCCAAGCTCCAACCTCCAATGCATAACCAACCAAAAATGAAATTAATGACGTTTTTATGCTCGTAAATACGTTTTATTTTGGATGCTCCTTTTGGGAGATGGTTTTTATAGTAGTTATAACCCTTCATAAATACGTTCTATAGATTTGGATGCCCGTTCCGAGAGATGGTTATGTGTTGGAGGTTGGAGCTTGGATTGATATCATGTCTGAATGGGTGGTGGGTAATGAGGAGTAACTCCATATGCATGGAGCTACCCACATTGTGGAAGGAGTAGGTGATGAAGTAGGCCCCAGAAGGCCAAGAAGCATACTTGTCGGCGCCAAGAAGAAGCCAAAACCCTAATCAGTATGGGTTGGAGATTTCCAATGAGTGCGACTTGTGAGAGACACCGAAGAATATGTGTTTTAAGTGGCAACGGAATTGTGATCAATGCCACCCTATGCAACCTATGCAAACCTGCTACTCAATCATGTCTTTGCATTGTCCCTTTCATATTTTTTCATTTCCAGGAATAAATACTTAGTTTGCCGCCTTCAATCTTTTGGTGATAACCTCTACACATCCTTCAAGTCGAGGCAAACACATCAGAGGAATTAGGGAAATCTCATTTCAAGGCAAATCGAAAGGGTTTTGACCATTCACATTTCACATTTCACAGGGGGTTTGAAACCATTGGAATTTCAAGGGAATTCCCAAATGTTTTAACCATTGGCATTTGAATCAAGATAGAGATATTCCAGGTAAAACTTGTCTTCTTTTTACTTTTTTGGCAGCTTCTTGTTCATTGGTTTTCGACTTGGTTAATGGTTTCAAAGGAACTCTTCTCTGCAATAGGTGAATGCAAAGAAGAAGGTTTTCCCTTGAGGAAGAAGATGAAACGAGGAGGGTTCGTACATGTCCAAGGATCAACCTCATTCTTCGCCTAGAATCAGGTCGGTATACATTTGACATCTTCTCTCTAGGTATACATTCTGTCATTCTCTCTTTCTCGAAAATACAGAAAAGAAGTGTCATTCTCTCTTTATCGAAAATACAGAAAAGAAAATAGCTAGGTAAAAGAGTTAGGTAAAGCCTCAGTGCCCACATTGCAAATTCCTTTAAATTCCTTTAAACTTAGCTATTCCTTTAAATTTGTTTAAGTGTTATGAACTACATAAATTGCAATGTACACATTCTTTGATAAAATTCATCCATTAGTCACATAAAACCTCAAGAATATCAGTAAAAATTTCAAAATATCATTGATTTTTCTGATCACTTGTAAGAGTATCTATTTTGCAATGCTTGAGGTATTCCTTTAAATTCCGCTCAAATGGTTCATGTGTATTAAAAATTACATAAATTCCAACAGACATTGTTGTCTTTATACCATGCCCAAACAATATCTACCTATAACATCATATATTAGTCATTAGAATTGCATTTGCATGAATATGGCATATAACAGTACTATTTATTACTTATTAACAATACTATCTATCACTCATTAACATTACCAATTTGCGTTGAGAATTACATAAATTCCAATCACAGATGACCGTGTAAACTCGTAGAAATACCTTCTAAAGGGAAGTTTGGCCCCAAATGTGCTTGGTTTCTGTACATGACTGGTATGATGGTCAGGGATTTCAGTATTAATGACTATGGGTTCTTGTCTCTCTCAAAACTGTCTGTTATTTTTCAAAGGTGACTGTTGTTTGTATTGGTTCCATGAAGTGTCGAAGTTTTGAGAAAATTTAAGCTCGGCCGCTTGTAGCTACCTAAAAATATGAGCAATCGGTCAATTTCTCCATGTCGTCGATTTTTATGACATTGTGATAGACATATCTCCACAGGGAGTTCGTCACTTCATTTCAGCAAATGCAAAGCAAAATAACCATTGAATTATGTAGACAATTAGAGAAGAGGTTTGTTTTAATAGGGTGGAATCTATTGGGGAATACCCACTTATCATCTACGCTGCTTTCACATTTGGAGGCACAGGTGGGGTCATTTCTTACAACATAGACGAGCTTGAGGCAATCTGCAAGCCTGGACTGATAGCCAGGATAAATTCTGAGGTCCTCGTGGAAAATGTCATGTTTGGGCTGGAAGGAATATGAGTTTGAGGTCAAGAGCTGGAAGGGATTTGTGCTACTCGATCATTTTCTTCTTCGAATTAACATGTAGTAAAAACCTAGCCAAAAAATATAAACGTGGATAAGCATTACGACTTCATGCCAAAATAATAATAAAAAGCAACATAGAAAAAACAATAATACCAAAGTCAAATTTACATACTTCAATTTTAACTTCAATTTTTTTCAATAATGAAGTTAGGTTAAAAAAATTTCAATAATGAAGTTAGTTAAAAAAAAATTAAGGTTAAATTTTTTTCAATAATGAAGTTAGTTAAAAAAATTTAAGGTTAATTTTTTTTTCAATAATGAAGTTAGGTTAAAAAAATTTAACCTTCAAATTTACATATTAAAAAAAACCCTTCAAAATTACATATTAAAAAAAATAAACAACAAAATAGACAAAATGATCACAACAATAAAATATTTCAAAGTTGATTTCAAAATAGATAAATATTTTTCCTAATATAATGTGTTTTACTACTAATTTTACTATTAAACAACTTCAAGAAGGTAAGAATGTGATTGCCCCACTTTGGCGAAGGATGTACCTATTTCTAAGAACTTAGGGAGCATAGGATGCCTCCTCCCTACCCTCCTCCTAATTATAAGTTGCCTCAATGTGCCCCCTACACTTCTACATAACTTTCACACCAAATTGGGCACTCAAAAGTGCCTTAAGCTCCACATGGAAAGGAGTAGGAAAGTGGCAAATAGTGCCTACCCTTATAAGTTGCCTCAATGTGCCCCCTGCACTTTTACACAACTTTCACACCAAATTGGGCACTCAAAAGTGCATTAAGATCCACGTGGAAAGGATTACGAAAGTGGCTAATAGTGCCTTCCCACAATGACATTAGAAATCATTCCCTTCTAAAAGTTTCTAAAAGTTTCCAAGTCATTCTCCAAAACTAGTTCAACGAGCCATCTTCAAAACCTTTGATTCTAATATCTCGACTTTCAGGCATAATTGAGGAAAAATGTAGCCTTAAGTGACTATTAAGGAAGAGACACAAAGTTGATTAGTGGCTCAAAGGTATAATTATCGCTCTTCTACTATACCATACCCGCTTAATTTCTTAATATTAAAAATCCGATTAAGATTAATAACGAAAATCGCAATATCGGTCGGAATGGGGGGAGAGAATTACCATTGGAAGGTCAATCAATCTCTTTGGAAGGAAGAAAGAGCATGGTTACCCTAGTGCAACTATCGTAGATCCGTTGGAATGAAGGTTGTCTTGGTATCGGCAGGAAAACAAATAAAAGTCGTAGATTAAGATATTTTATATGAATTTTGCAATGTGAGCATTGGGGTTTTACCTTATAGATTTTTACCTAGTTATTTTCTTTTCTGTATTTTTGAAAAAGAGAGAATGATAGAGTGTATACTTAGAGAGAAGATGCCAAATGTATATCAACCTCATTCTAGATGAATAATGAGGCTGATCCATGAGACTTGTACGAACCCTCCTCGTTTCATCATCTTCCACAATGGTAAACCTTCCTCTTTTCCTTCACTTGTTGTAGAGCAAAGTTCCTTTGAATCCATTAACTAGACCAAAAACCAATGAACAAGCCACTGCCAAATAAATAAATAGTAGACAAGCTTTACTTGGAATATATCTATCAATTCAAATGCCAATGGTTAAAAAACATTTGGGAATTCCTTTGCAATCCAATGTAACCATGTTGGATTACAACATTCCAACATGGTTACATTGGATTGCAACATTTTTTAATGGTTATTTCATATTGCAACATGTATATGATGGCTTCAATGGCTATGCCACATTGTGATGTTGATCAAATGTCATGTCACATTGCAATGTTCAATAAGTGTTTTGTCTCATTAGGACGTTAATGAAATGTGATGTCACATTGTGATATTCATAAATATTTTTGTCACATTGCGACATTCATTAATGATTATGTTGGATTGTGACATTCACAAATAGTTATTTCATATTATGACATCCATACTGTCACGTTAATGACTATGTCATATTGTGATGTTTATCAAATGTCATGTCACATAGCAATGTTCATTAAGGGCTTTGTTGCATTGTGACATTCATCAAATGTGATGTCACATTGTGACATTCATTAAGTGTTTTTTCACATTGCTACATTCATGAAGGGTTATGTTGGGTTGTGACATTATTCAACGGCGATGATGAATTCTGACATTCATTTTGGCTTACTTTATGTTAAATTGTTTCATTGCTTAATATTTATGTTGCATTGTAACTTTATTGAAGGTTTATGTTGCATTGCGTATTTTGCATTGTGAATTTCTTTTATGGTTATTTCAGATTGTAGAATTTGTATTGCCACATTAATGTCTATGTCATATTGTGATATTCATCAAATGTCTTGTCACATTACAATCTTCATTAACAATGTTGTTGCATTGTGATTAGTTTTTGAAATGTGATGTCACATTGCAACATTGATAAAAAAAAATTGTCACATTGTGACATTCACCAACAATTATGTTGGATTGTGACATTTATAAATTGTTATTACAAATTACAACATTCCAACATGGTTATCTTGGATTGAAGCATCCCTTAATGGTTATTTTAGATTGCAACATGCATATGGTGGCATTAATTGTTATGTGACACCGGGACATTAACATTCATCCCCATTAACTTTCCCAATCCCAAATGGTTATGTTGCATTGTGATGATCATCAAAGTCATGTCGCATTGCAATGCTCATCATGGGTTTTTTTTGCATTGTGACATTCATCAAATGTGATGTCACATTGTGACATTCATTAAGTGTTTTGTCCCATTGCAACATTCATGAAGGGTTATGTTTGGTTGTGACATTCTTCAATGGTGATGACGGATTGTGACATTCATTTTGGCTCACTTTATGTTAAATTGTTGCATTTCTTAGTATTTATGTTGCATTATAACGTTCTTGAAGGTTTATGTTGCATTGAGTAATTTGCATTGCGACTTTCCTTTATGGTTATTTCAGATTGTAGCATTTATATTTCCACATTAATGACTATGTCAGAGTGCGACATTCATAAAATGACATGTCACATTACAATCTTCATTAAAGGTTTTGTTGCATTGTGATGTTAATGAAATGTGATGTCACATTTTGACATCGATAAATAATTTCATGAGATTGTGAAATTTATCAATGATTATGTTGGATTGTGACATTCGTAAATCGTTATTACAGAATACAACACTCATCCATATCTCCATGTAAATGGATAGGTCATTACAATGTTTATCAAATGTCATGTCGCATTGCGATGTTTATTAAGGGTTTTTTTGCAATGTATTTTTCATGAAATTTGATGTCACATTGTGACAAAAATTAATTGTTTTGTTGCATTGCAACATTCATCAAGGGTTATGTTAGGTTGTGACATTATTTAATGCTTATGTTAGATTGTGACATTCATTTTGTCGTACTTTATGTTAAATTGATTCAATCCTTAATATTTATGTTGCATTATAAAGTTCATCAG
Source organism: Picea engelmannii (assembly GCA_009831015.1). Taxonomy (NCBI): domain Eukaryota; kingdom Viridiplantae; phylum Streptophyta; class Pinopsida; order Pinales; family Pinaceae; genus Picea; species Picea engelmannii. The sequence goes on from ML842824.1 coordinate 29,998, forward strand.
GGTTATTGGTATAACAACATAATTAATAGTTATGTGACATTGTAGAGTGTATCAAATGTGATGTCACATTAATTTTTTTCATAACGTTCACTTTGGTTCACCTTGGTTAAACATGATCTATTATGGTTGAATTTGGTTAAGAATGGTTGTTTATGTCAAATTGTTGCAATCCTTAATGGATATTTTGGATTTTAACATTCATCTTCCCATGCTAATGTGTATGTCACATCGTGGCCTTCATCAAATGTCTTGTTACACTGTGATGTTGATTAACAAATTTGTTGCATTATGACGTTCATCGAATGTGATGTTGTCTTGTGACATTTATTAAGGCTTTTATTGCATTTCAATGTTCATCAAGGTTTTTTTGGGGGGTTTTGTTGTGTTATCACATTGTTCAATGGTTGTCTAATTGTAACATTCATTTAAAATATTTAACATCTATAAAAATGAATTATAATATAAAATAAAACTATGACAGTTGTATATTTAGAAAGTCATCTTTTTACACCATATTCAAATTCATTTTTTACACCATATATAAAAGTATTTTGAATAACAAATTGTTATTTTTCCATATCCATATTTGCATTTATGGTTCCCTTAAACTATAACTACAAGATTTCAATATTATAATATTACACTTGCTTACTTATCACCATAAATCTTCTCACTTTTAATATTACACTTACTTACTTATCACCATAATGTCTTACTTATCACCATAATGTGGGAAGCCATATGGAAATTAAGCCACTTATTTTTCAAGGGTGACTGTTGTTCGAATTGGTTCCATGAAGTGCAGAAGCTTTGAGTGATTTGAGCAAATTTAAGCTCGACCACCTGTAGCTACTTGAAAATATGAGCAATCGGTCAATTTCTCCATGTCGTCGAGTCTTATGACATCGTGATAGACATATCTCGGCAGGGAGTTCTTCAGTTCATTTCAGCAAATGCAAAGCAAAATAACCGTTGAATTTTTTTTTTTTTATAAGTTAGTGGTATTATATATAAAGGGCCTTCCTGGACCAAAAAGAGATACAGAGTACAAAGAATATACTTAGTTGTAGTTACTGGACTACCCCAACAGAGGGGAAACCAGTCCAACCAGCCTGGAAGTCAAACATAAAAAGTGTAATAGACCAAGTGACCTGTTCAGAACTAACTGGACATCAACTAAAAGTAAAGACACCAAAGAGACTGGAAAAGTGCTAAAGACCTCAGACATTTGGCAGGTAGCCTGGTCAGGTGTCGTGGACAGCCTCTGACCATGACTCCTCCTCGACATATGTCACCTGGTCATCCCACCGCTTCACCGCGTCCACGCCTCCTTCGGTCCCTCCGACAACTGGCTGGGTGTCCTGCTTCACATCACGTCCTATGTCCATCTCCTTCGCTTCCTCCGCAGGCCTGACTCCATGCTGCTCATCTCTTGCTGAATTCTGCTCCAGGGTCTTTCCGTCATTAGCTACGCCCTCGGGTTCTGCTGTCGCAGCCTCACCGACAAGGTCCGAGGGGATGGTTTCTTGCAGAGAAGTAAGGAGCTGGAGCAAGATTTCTATCTTTCCGTCCACTGCGAGCAAGCGGAATTGGAGATCCTCCACCCCCTGGCGGAGTTGAAAGACCAAGCCAAAAAGAATTGCCATGCTTTCCCGAAGCTGTGTATCAGAGAAAGGGTTCGGGGGTTGGTTCTCGGTGCTCCGAGGCTTACCTGGAGGTGGTCCCCCCATAATTAGCCCAACAGAGATAGGAATTGGTGTGAGCGGAGTTTCGAACAAGGGCGGTTCCGGGAGGTGGCTCGAGCTGGAAGTCGGTAGCCTAGGAACGATAGCCAGGCTATCAAATTGCGTAGTTGCCAAAGCGGGAGAAGAAGGAGTTGAGTTCGACTGAATGGAGGGAGAGGAACAGGAGGTAGGTGAGGCTGGAGGCGAAACAGAGGGCCGACGAGGTTTCCATGGGGAGCCTCTGCGCGGACCCCCTCGAGGCTGAGGCATGAATCGCGTTGTAAATTGGCTGAAGGGCGTCAGGTGCAAGGGGGGTCGACGGGAAGCCTGCAGCCAGATCAAAACTATACTGAACCCGCAAGTCTCAGAAATCTCAGACGGAGGCTGCCAAGAGGGATGCCAATTGAGGCCCACGCAGGGACAGGCGAGAAGCAGGTAGAACGTAGCCATGGAATGAGCATAGAGGGGAGGAGGGAAGTGCTTAAGTGCTCCCCATGCCATGTTTAATGGTTATTTAATGTCTGTGTAGGGTGGCGGGCGAAGGCACGAGCCGTTCACGTGGCTCTGTGCTTTGCTGGCCATGCCTCGCCTCCTTGTCGTGCCGCATGGGACGCAATAACACCCCATCCGGGGGTGTGTCCACTAATCTAGCTTTGCGGATACACTGCTGGAGAATGGGGTGATCAGGTTCCAAAGCTAAATTGCAGAGGAGCTTAGGACCAGTCCAAGTAGTGCCCATATTGGCTAGCTCGTCTACGATTTGATTCGCCTTTCTTCTAACATGGGCCGGGATGACTGCCTGAGTTGGTTTCATTAGGGTGGTGACCATCTGTAAGCCATGTGAGAGCCTCCAACTAGGCAAAATTTTGTCCAGATTTGCTCCATTTAGAATTCTGCGTAGCAGATTGATGATGATCTGTGAATCCCCCTCAACTACTAATTTGTTAAAATTGTGGTCAGTGGCTAGTTGCAACCCGCGGATGAGTCCCCAGAGTTCTGCGGCGTTGTTTGTGGAATGCCCAAGGTTGCCTGCATTGATTAGAATGATGTGCCCTAGGTGGTTGTAGAAGACTACCCCATAGCCTGCTGCTCCTGGATTGCCTTTAGAGGCTCCATCAAAGTTAATTTTTATGAAATCGGCTGGGGGGGGGACCAAAAGGTGGGGCTTGTAAAGGGGGCGGAGGGAGAAGAGAGGGGCAGAGGGGGGAAAGAAGGAAGAGGCTGCCACTTCTATAGGATTAAAAGTTCGGAAGGAGTGTTGTGCGTGTTATCTCCGGTCCACTGTTGAAGATTGATAGTCTCCAGGATGTTGCAGCGACATTGATGCCAGCATTGTTGCCAGGAGAGAGAGAGGTTTCAGAAGATCCTCCTGTTCCTTTCTTTCCAAGTTTTCCAGATGATGAAGCCTGGAAGAAGTTGCCAAATGCGATTGAGGAGGGGGGAATGGAAAGCCTGGTCTCTCCAATCGGTGATCGTATCAATTACACTCTCTCTTTGTCGATCCGACTTGCGCATGATGAGTGCTGCTTGATCCCATAGTTGGGCGGTGTAAGGACAATAATTGAGGAGATGATTCATGGTTTCTGCTGCCCCTTCACAGAGCATGCAGATGGAAGGCCCGACAAAACCTCTTTTCGATAGGTTGTCCCAAGTAAGTATGCTAGAGTGGGAGACCAACCATAGAAAGAGGGTGATCTTTGGCCATTGTTCAAGGCTCTAGATTTTGCGCCAAACATCCTTAGTGGGTGGAGGGTCTACCTGAGTCATGATTTGATACGCCTCCTGCGTGCTGTAGGTGCCCTTTGGCAAGTGTCCCCAGCGAAGAATATCTTCTCCTTCTATTTTGGGGATTTTCCGTTTGGCCATTTCCTTGTGCCAGGGTGCCAGGTCCACATGCGCTCCCAGATTGATGCATTCCTTGTCCAGGTGCCAGCTGCGCCAAGTGTCTTCGGGGGAATTGTCCTGCCAGTAGTCGGCAACTCTCGTCAGGCCCGCTAGAGTAGCTTGTGGGTAGATGTCTCTTGCCCAACCATTGTTGTCTAGAGCTGGCCATTGTTGCCAGGAATCTTGCCAGAAGAGAGCAGTTTCCCCATTTCGTATTTCCCAAAAGGCGCTTCGGGTAACCAGCTGCTTGTTTTGCCTGGCCATTGTCCATATCAGGGAGCTGGGGCCTTCCCCATTTCATCGAATTAGGTTCTTTTCCGCCACGTTTGGCATATATTTTTTCCTCCAGAATCTGGCCCAAAGGTCCTGGGGATGCTTGAGCCACCGCCACCAAATTTTGGCACTCAGAATTTTGTTCATAATGAGGGGGTCCTGTAGCCCTAAGCCACCTTGGTCCTTGGGTCGGCATAATTTATCCCAGTTGACCAGCACCATTTTCCTACCTGAGTTGATGCCTTGCCAGAAGAAGTTTCTCTGTAGATTTTTGATGGTTGTGAGAACAGATCTAGGTGCAGCTAGCGCTGAAAAGGAGTAAATAGGAAGGGCTTGAAGGACGGCTCAGAGAAGAACGAGACGGCTGGGCAGATTTAACACTCAGAAGGTCTAGGAGGAGAGCCTTTTGGTAAAGGAGGAAAGAAGGTGTTCCCACGAGGAGTTCCGAAGGGCATTGTCAATCAGGGGGATGCCAAGGTATTTGGATGGAAGGGAGCTTCTGTTGAAACCTAAGATTTCAGTGATGTGGGCCTGAATCGGGGGCGGTGTATTGAAGAAAAAAATTTGGGATTTTTCCTTATTGCAGTCCAGCCCCGAGGCGTCTGAGAAGGTTTGGAGGATGGCAAGAAGAGCATTGGCTTCACGGACTGTTGGGGTGCCCATTAGAAGCGAGTCGTCCACAAATTGACTGTGCGAGATGGGAGGGGAGATGCCATGAAGGGTAATCCAGTCACCAGGTTTCTTTCAACTGCTACCCGGATGGAGCATCCTAGACCCTCAGCCATGATGATAAAGAGGAAGGAGGAGAGAGGATCCCCCTGCCTGATTCCTCTTGAGGGAGAAAAAGGTCGAGAGGGAACTCCGTTGAAAAGAATGGAGAAGAAAGCCGAAGAGGTTAGATTCATAATCCAAGAGACCCAACTTTGATCAAAGCCAAAGGCGAGGAGCATGGCCCGCATGTATTCCCAGCTTATCTTGTCAAAGGCTTTAGAGAGATCCAATTTGAGGAGCATACCTGGAGTTTTGGTTTTCTGCAGAGAGTGGATCACTTCATGAGCGAGGATGACACTATCCATGATTTGTCTGCCTTCAACGTAGCCTGATTGTTACGGGGAGATAATTGTCGGTAAGATAGGTTTGAGTCTTCTAGCAATTACCTTTGTCAGGAGTTTATAAATTACATTACAAAGAGCTATAGGTCTGAACTGTTGTGGGTGATGCGCCTGCCCCTCTTTGGGTATGAGGGTGAGGAAGGTTGCATTTAGTGCTTGGAGGACCTGTCCTGTGGCTCTGGAATCTTCTAGAATTTCCCACACCTCGACCCTGATCATCGGCCAACAATGATGGAAGAAGTCGTTGGTGAAGCCATCAGGTCCTGGGGCCTTGCATTTGGGTGTGTCCTGGAGCGCCTGATCCACCTCCTCAATTAAAATAGGCCGGAGTAGAGCTGATTTTTTCTCTCGAGTAACGAGGGAGGGCACATGCTGAGTGATCTTAGCAATGGCCTCATGTCTATCCAGGATAGGTTCTGTTAGGAGATCTTGATAGTATCCGATCAGAGCTTCTTCCATGTCTTCGTGGGAATGAAGGGTCTCCCCAGTTGCAGAGATAAGGCTCGTGATCTTGTTGGTGTGCCGCCTGTGGATGACCGTCCTATGGAAGAATTTGGTATTGCGTTCCCCCTCCTTGAGCCATCGGATGTGCAACTTCTGTTTCCAGAGAATCTCTTCTTGTCTTTTCCTAGTCGCCAACTATTGATTTATTGTTTCTTCCTGGGCTTTTAGTTCATTTGTTAGCCCCTGTGTTCTGATCTGATTTTGAATTTCGCTCATGCATTCTGATAACTGCCTTTGGGAGTCAAATATATTGCCGAAGGTATTCTTATTCCAGAGCTTGAGAAGTTGTTTAAGGTTCTTTAACTTCTGTTGGAATCTGTACATTTTTTAGCCTTGAGGGACCTCTCCTCCCTCCACCAGTTCTGTATGTTTGCCTGGAAATCGAGGTGGTCAAGCCAGAACTATTCGAATCTGAAAGGTTTTTTCCCCGACGTGGTTGGGATATCCAGCCAGAGCTGAATAGGCCAATGGTCTGAACCCGAGAGATTTAGGATGGTAGCCGCCATAGCTGTGCCTTCCAACATGAGAGAATCCGAGATGAGGAACCGGTCGAGTTTGCAAGCAATTTGGTGTGTGCCAGTTCTTCTATTTGTCCAGGTATGAGTGCCATTGATAGTTTCCAAGTCAATAAGGTGAAGGTTATCTATGAGGCTGTTGAAGTCATCAGTTTCTCGATCCAGTCGTCTTGATCCCCCTTTCTTCTCCTCCAGGCTGCGGATGATATTGGAATCTCCTCCAATAATCCATCTCTTGTTCTGATTTAGAGTGGATAAGTAGTTCAAATTCCTGAGAAAGGTTGGCTTCTCCCTTATGCTGGCCGGGCCATATACATTAGTCAAGTGTCCCGGCTTATTTGAACCAATGAGTCTATAGTCTACTGTGACGGACCATCTTGTGGCGATGAAGTTTTCTAGCATTACTGAGTTTGTGTTCCAGAGGATGGCCAGTCCTCCTGCTGTTCCTGTGGCCCCTACTGAGACTGCTTCCACTTGCTTCCAACAGTAGGGGAGTAGTTTAAGGACATCTTCTGAGGTGCATTTTGTTTCCTGCAGAAGAACTATATCAGGTTTTTCCACTAAGATCAGATCTTGTAGCAATTTTTGCTTGCTACGCCCATTGAGGCCTCTAATATTCCATGAGATGATCTTCATGATGACGGGGGGGTGGGTAGAGGAGGGAAGTTGTCCGAGATTAGGTGAATTTCCCCTGAGTTTACCATGAAGTGGCCTATTTCTTGAATAAGCTTGTTGGTGGATTTCCTCCCCCTTTTCTTTTCGTCTTTCTGAGATTTACTTGTGTTTTTTGATTGACTAGTCTGTATTCCCAGCCCTTGGCTAGCCCTTGCCGAGGATCTAGCAGAGGAGTTAAGGAAGACTTTATGCACCTTTCATAGTTGATCCCTAGGTATGGTGTATAGTTTCTGCGGCCTATAGGCATGCTCGAGGTGCTCCAAATCTACATCAGCTAGGTTCGGCTCCTCCAACTCCATTTCTGCGTCTCCGTCCTCTGTCTCCAAAGGATCCTGCGATTCCTGAGCCGCGTTTGGGGGAATGAGATCTGATCCTTTACTCAGTGGGGATTTTTCCTCCCCTTGTTTGGCCGCATGAGAGCCATTAGCCGAAGGTGGTTCATTGAGTTGCATGTGGTTTGCGGGGCTTTCTGGGTGGTCTTGTAAAGCTGTAAATCTATTGCTAGTTGAGGGATCTTTACTTACTTGAGTCGGCTGCTTTCTTCCTCCTGGTCGTCTTTTCCCTGTTGGTTGAATAAAGTCGTCCTTGTCCTTGCCGCTGTCTGGAATCCCTTCTTTGTGAACAGTGTTGAGGGGGCACTCTCTAAAAAGATGACCATGCTCGTGGCATTTCCGACATCGGAATGGGATGTGTTCATAGTCGATGGTTTGGGTCCAATTCTCGTCATGATATTCCAGTATGATGGATCCTGGGAGTGGCTTAGTTATATTCAGGTACACGCAGATTCGTGCATAAGAGGTGTAGCGCCTTTGCTTGGTGGCTTCAGATGACTTAACATAAATGCCAATGGTATTGCCTATGCCAGCCAGTACCTCCTCTAGCCAAAATTCCTGTGGGAGGGAGTATAATCTGATCCATACAGGTGCATGAGCGAAGTCCTCCTTTTCAGGGCTGAACTTCTCTGTCCAGAATCGCAAGAAGAGACCCGCCGAGTTGAAGAAATAGGCCCCCCCATCGAAGATGCGGTTACGATCCTCAAGGTTGTGGAAGATGATTGTGAAAAACCCTTTAGATCCCAGCTGTAACTCATAGTGACCTTTTGGCTTCCACCAGTATTGTATCCATTTAATCAGATCTCGCTCCGAGGGCCAGAGCCCTAGGAACTTTCCCACTATTGCATAGTCTCTCATGTATTGCTTTTGCTCTTCTATGCGTGGTGAGTTAATCACATATTTTGGGGCTTGTGGCGCCTGTGGAATACACTTACCAGGCATCCATGGAGTTGACGCGGTGGGGGGATAGCTCCTTTCTCTGGGTCGATATCCATTTCTCGGTCCTTGAATGTGCCCTCCTCCAGTAATTTCGAGTGTAGGTCTGGCGGTGGCTCAAAGGTCGGCCGCTTCGACCTCTCAACAACATTCCTGCTCGTTGTGGCTTGACTATAGGAGACGCCTGCCGACCCTCCCTCCGTATGAGACATGAGCCCCGACGGGGCCACGGCTGGAACCACGTAGCGCAAGATCTCTGCAAAACCCTAACCCTTCGGCTCCGCCTTTTTTATTTGAACGTCTTTCCCCAACCGTTGAATTATGAAGACAAATAGAGAAGAGGATTGTTTTAATAGAGTGGAATCTATTGGGGAATACCCACTTATCATCTACCCTGCTTTCACACTTGGTGGCACAGGTGGGGTCATTGCTTACAACAGAGAGGAGTTTGAGGCAATCTGTAAGCCTGGACTAATAGCCAGGATAAATTCTGAGGTCCTCGTGGAAAATTCCCTCTTGGGATGGAAGGAATAGATCACGAGCTGGAAGGAATACGAGCTTGAGGTCAAGAATCTGTGCTACTCGATCATTTTCTTCTTCGAAAAACCTGGCCAAAAAAGATAAACGTGTATAAGGATTACGGCTTCATGCCCAAATAATAAAAAAATAACAACATAGAAAAAAAATAATACCAAAGTCATTGAAAGAACGCGAAATGATCTAAACAATTGAAATTTGTCACAAAATATCAGACATTGTAAGACTAGTGGGCCGCTGCATGAGATGGAACTGTAAAACATGGATAATGCCATCTGTCGTTCATTCTTTGTTAACACCATGCACTACGCCCTATTGCCACGGGCTGGCCTTGCATGTTTACCGCCTGTGATCACTTTGACTTGAGATTGTTGGTGTTTTTTTGAGTGGTGATCAATTTGTTCTTAACCTAATAAATCAAGTATTGCAGTGGGAGCACAATTGCTGGAGTCCATCTTGTACGAGAGAACATGGAGAAGGCAGGCGCGAGGCACATAACAGGTCTCGGAGCGCCGCCTGGAAGAGCGATTATTCGGAATCAACCTGCCCCGATGTCATTTGAACAATATTTTGAGAAAGGAGATGCAGATGGAGTGCATGATGTTGCAGCGGACCATGAGAAGTCTATTTATGCGATTAGACTGGTTGGTGTTATGCAGGTTTTCTGGAATCTTCAACGTCTAGGCCGTATGTAAGTTCATCAAATCTCTTTACAATTATGCGGTGAAATTAAT
>ML842824.1:39323-49362 GCA_009831015.1 Picea engelmannii
AATTTGTCTAGTCTAATTTTTTTATTACTACTACTAAACAACTTTAAGAAAGTAAGAGTGTCGTTCATTTAATTGGTGGCCCCATTTTTGGAGGGGATGTACCTATTTCTAGGAACTTAGGGAGCATGAGATGCCTCCTCCCTATATTCTTAAATATAAGTTGACTCAAGGTGTTCCCTGCACTTCTACATAACTTTCACACAACTTTCACACCAAACTAGGCACCCAAAAGCTCCTTAAGCTCCATGTGGAAAGGAGTAGTCAAGTGGCTAATAGTGCCAATTCCCACAATGATGTTATAAATCATTCCCTTCTAAAGTCTTGTAAATCATTCTCCAAAACTAGTTCAGTGAGCCATCTTCAAAACCTCTGATTCTACCCTCGTCTTCAACAAAAAAAATTGTCTGGGCATAATTGAGGGAAAAAGTAGGTGTAAATGACTATTAAGTCATATGCACAAAGTTGATTAGCATCTCAAAGATATAACTATCGCTCTTCTACTATACCATACCTGATTAATTTTTTAATATTAAAAAATCGATTAAGATTAATAATGAAAATCACGATATGGTCAGAATGGGGGAAGGGAATTACCATTAGAAGGTCAATCAATCTCTTTGGAAGGAAGAAAGAGAAAGGTTACCCTAGTATGGATTTACCATTGGAAGTTCAATCAATCTCTTTGGAAGGAAGAAAGAGAAAGTTTACCCTAGTGCGACTATCATAGATCCGTTGGAACGAAGGGTAATCTCGGTCTCTGTAGGCAGGAAAGGAAAAGTTGTAGATCAAGAGATTTTATATGAAGTTTGCAATGTGAGCACTAGGTTTTTACATAAATATTTTACCTTATGGGGTTTTACCTAGTTTTTTTCTTTTCTGTATTTTCGAAAAAGAGAGAATGACAAAATGTATACCCAAAGAGAAGATATCAAATGTATACCGACCTGATTCCAGGCGAAGAATGAGGCTGGTCCTTGAGACTTGTACACACCCTCCTTGTTTCATCTTCTTTCTCAATGGAGAACTTTCTTCTTTTCCTTCCACTGTTGTAGAGCAAAGTTCTTTGAAATCATTAACCAGGCCAAAAACCAATGAACAAGCAATTACCAAAAAAATAAAAAGTAGACAATTTTTACTTGGAATATCTCTATCAATTCAATTGTCAATTGTTAAAACATTTGGGAATTCCCTTGAAATGTCAATGGTTAAAACCCTTGTGATTTCTCGTGAAATGTGAATGGTTAAACCCTTTTCAATTTTCCTTGAAATGCGATTTTCCTAATTCCTCCAATGTGTTTGCCTCAACTTGAAGGACGTTGTAGGGGTTATTGAAAAATATTGGAGGCAAACAAAGTACTTCTTCTCGGCAATAGAAGAATCTGATAGTGGCCGTGCACAGACACTATTGTGCATCAAGTTTGTGAAGGGTGACATTGGTCACAGTTCTGTTGCCACCTAAAACACATATTCCCATTGTCTCTCCCACGTCACACCCATTGGAAATCTCCAACCCATGTTGATTGAGGTCTTTGACTTCTTCTTGGAGTCGATGGGTTTTCCTCTCAGCCTTCTCGGGCCTACTTCATCACCTACTCCTTCCACAACATGGGTAGCTCCGTGCATGAGGACTTATTCCTCGTTACCCAATGACATCAATCCAAGCTCCAACCTCCAATGCATAACCAACCACAAATGAAATTAATGACGTTTTTATGCTCGTAAATACATTTTATTTTGGATTCTCCTTTTGGGAGATGGTTTTTATAGTATTTATAACCTGTCATAAATACGTTCTATAGATTTGGATGCCTGTTTCGAGAGATGGTTATGTGTTGGAGGTTGGAGCTTGGATTGATATCATGTCTGAATGGGTGGTGGGTAATGAGGAGTAACTCCATATGCATGGAGCTACCCACATTGTGGAAGGAGTAGGTGATGAAGTAGGCCCCAGAAGGCCAAGAAGCATACCTGTTGGCGCCAAGAAGAAGCCAAAACCCTAATCAGTATGGGTTGGAGATTTCCAATGAATGCGACTTGTGAGAGACAACGAAGAATATGTGTTTTAAGTGGCAACAAAATTGTGATCAATGTCACCCTATCCAACCTATGCAAACCTGCTACTCAATCATGTCTTTGCATTGTCCCTTTCATATTTTTTCATTGTCAAGAATAAATACTTAGTTTTCCTCCTTCAATCTTTTGGTGATAACCTCTACACATCCTTCAAGTTGAGGCAAACACATCGGAGGAATTAGGGAAATATCATTTCAAGGAAAATCAAAAGGGTTTTGACCATTCACATTTCACATTTCATAGGGGGTTTGAAACCATTGGAATTTCAAGGGAATTCCCAAATGTTTTAACTGTTGGCATTTGAATTGATAGAGATATTCCAGGTAAAACTTGTCTTCTTTTTACTTTTTTGGCAGCTTCTTTTTCATTGGTTTTCGACTTGGTTAATGGTTTCAAAGGAACTCTTCTCTGCAATAGGTGAATGCAAAGAAGAAGGTTTTCCCTTGAGGAAGAAGATGAAACGAGGAGGGTTTGTACATGTCCAAGGATCAACCTCATTCTTTGCCTAGAATCAGGTCGGTATACATTTGACATATTCTCTCTAGGTATACATTCTGTCATTCTCTCTTTATCGAAAATACAGAAAATAAGTGTCATTCTCTCTTTATCGAAAATACAGAAAAGAAAATAGCTAGGTAAAAGAGTTAGGTAAAACCTTAGTGCCCACATTGCAAATTCCTTTAAATTCCTTTAAACTTTTTACCTCAGTGCCCACATTGAAAATTCCTTTAAATTCATTTAAACTTAGCTATTCCTTTAAATTTGTTCAAGTTTTATGAACTACATAAATTGCAATGTACACATTCTTTGATAAAATTCATCCATTATAGTCACATAAAACCTCAAGAATATCAGTAAAAATTTCAAAATATCATTGATTTTTCTGATCACTTGTAAGAGTATCTATTTTGCAATGCTTGAGGTATTCCTTTAAATTCCGCTCAAATTGTTCATGTGTATTAAAAATTACATAAATTCCCAGACATTGCTCTCTTTATACTATGCCCAAACATATCTACCTATAACATCATATATTAGTCATTAGAATTGCATTTGCATGAATATGGCTATATATAACAATACTATTTATTACTTATTATTAATACTATCTATCACTCATTAACATTACCAATTTGCGTTGAGAATTACATAAATTCCAATCATAGATGACCATGTAAACTTGTAGAAATACCTTCTAAAAGGAAGTTTGGCCCCAAATGTGCTTGGTTTTTGTACATGAATGGTATGATGGTCAGGGATTTCAGTATTAATGACTATGGGTTCTTGTCTCTCTCAAAACTGTTTGTTATTTTTCAAAGGCGACTGTTTTTCGTATTGGTTCCATGAAGTGTCGAAGTTTTGAGAAAATTAAAGCTTGACCGCTTCTAGCTACCTAAAAATATGAGCAATCGGTCAATTTCTCCATGTCACCTCATTTCAGCAAGTGCAAAGCAAAATAACCGTTGAATTATGTAGACAATTAGAGAAGAGGATTGTTTTAATAGGGTGGAATCTATTGGGGAATACCCACTTATCATCTACCCTGCTTTCACATTTGGAGGCACAGGTGGGGTCACTTATAACATAGACGAGCTTGAGGCAATCTGCAAGCCTGGACTGATAGCCAGGATAAATTCTGAGGTCCTCGTGGAAAATGTCATGTTTGGGCTGGAAGGAATATGAGTTTGAGGTCAAGAGTTGGAAGGGATTTGTGCTACTCGATCATTTTCTTCTTCGAATTAACATGTAGTAAAAACCTAGCCAAAAAATATAAACGTGGATAAGCATTACGACTTCATGCCAAAATAATAATAAAAAGCAACATAGAAAAACAATAATACCAAAGTCAAATTTACATACTTCAATTTTAAATTCAATTTTTTTCAATAATTAAGTTAGGTTAAAAAAATTTCAATAATGAAGTTAGGTTAAAATTATTTCAATAATGAAGTTAGTTAAAAAGATTTAAGGTTAAATTTTTTTCAATAATGAAGTTAGTTAAAAAAATTTAAGGTTAATTTTTTTTTCAATAATGAAGTTAGGTTAAAAAATTTTAACCTTCAAATTTACATATTAAAAAAAAACCTTCAAAATTACATATTAAAAAAAATAAGCAACAAAATAGACAAAATGATCACAACAATAAAATATTTCAAAGTTGATTTCAAAATAGATAAATATTTTTACTAATATAATGTATTTTACTACTAATTTTACTATTAAACAACTTCAAGAAGGTAAGAATGTGATTGCCCCACTTTGGTGGAGGATGTACCTATTTCTAAGAACTTAGGGAGCATAGGATGCCTCCTCCCTACCCTCCTCCTAATTATAAGTTGCCTCAATGTGCCCCTTACACTTCTACACAACTTTCACACCAAATTGGGCACTCAAAAGTGCCTTAAGCTCCAAATGCAAACGAGTAGGAAAGTGGCTAATAGCGCTTATCCTTATAAGTTGCCTCAATGTGCCCCCTGCACTTCTACACAACTTTCACACCAAATTGGGCACTCAAAAGTTCATTAAGATCCACGTAGAAGGGATTACGAAAGTGGCTAATAGTGCATTCCCACAATGACATTAGAAATCATTCCCTTCTAAAAGTTTCCAAGTCATTCTCCAAAACTAGTTCAACGAGCCATCTTCAAAACCTTCAATTCCAATATCTCAACTTTCAGGCATAATTGAGGAAAAATGTAGCCTTAAATGACTATTAAGGTAGAGACACAAAGTTTATTAGTGGCTCAAAGGTATAATGATTTCTCTTCTACTATACCATACCCGCTTAATTTCTTAATATTAAAAATTCGATTAAGATTAATAACGAAAATCGCAATATCAGTCGGAATGGGGGGAGAGAATTACCATTGGAAGGCCAATCAATCTCTTTGGAAGGAAGAAAGAGCATGTTTACCCTAGTGAAACTATCATAGATCCATTGGAATGAAGGGCGTCTTGATATCGGTAGGAAAACAAATAAAAGTCGTAGATTAAGATATTTTATATGAATTTTGCAATGTGAGCATTGGGGTTTTACCTTATAGATTTTTACCTAGGTATTTTCTTTTCTGTATTTTTGAAAAAGAGAAAATGACAGAGTGTATACTTAGAGAGAAGATGCCAAATGTATATCAACCTCATTCCAGACGAAGAATGAGGTTGATCCATGAGACTTGTACGAACCCTCCTCATTTCATCATCTTCCACAATGGTAAACCTTCCTCTTTTCCTTCACTTGTTGTAGAGCAAAGTTCCTTTAAATCCATTAACTAAACCAAAAACCAATGAACAAGCCACTGCCAAAAAAAATAAACAGCAGACAAGCTATACTTGGAATATCTCTATCAATTCAAATGCCAACGGTTAAAAAACATTTGGGAATTCCTTTGAAATGCCAATGGTTAAAACCCTTGTGATTTCCTATGAAATGTGAATGGTTAAAACCCTTTCTATTTTCCTTGAAATGCAATTTCCCTAAGTCCTCCAATGTGTTTGCCTCAACTTGAAGGATGCTGCAGAGGTTATCACCAAAAGATTCAAGGAGGAAAACAAAGTACTTCTTCCCAACAACAAAAGAATCTGAAAGCGACCATGCAAAGACACGATTGCCTAGTATGTTTGTGAAAGGTGACATTGATCACAATTCTGCTGCCACCTAAAACATAGATTCTCCACTGTCTCTTTCACATTGCACCCATTGAAAACCTCCAGCCCATGTTGATTGAGGTCTTCAGCTTCTTCTTAAAGTTGGTGGGTCTTCCTGTTGGCCTCTTAGGGCCTACTTCATCACCTAATCCTTCCACAATGTTGGTAGCTCCGTGCATGAGGAGTTATTCCTCATTACCCACCACCCATTCAGACATGACATCAAACCAAGATCCAACCTTCAATGCATAACCAGACCGCAAGTGAAATTAATGACATTTTTCTACGATTTATAACCCATCATAAATACATTCTGTAGATTTGGATGCCCATTCCGGGAGATGGTTATGCGTTGGATGTTGGAGCTTGGATTGATATCATGTATGAATGGGTGGTGGATAATGAGGAATAACTCTTTATGCACAGAGCTACCCACACTCTGGAGGGAGTAGGTGATGAAGTAGGCCCCAGAAGGCTAAGAAGTAGACTTGACGGCTCCAAGAAGAAGTCAAAGACCTTAATCAACACAGGTTGGATATTTCCAAATGGGTGCGATGTGGGAGAGACAACGATGAATCTATGTTTTAGGTGGAAGTGGAATTGTGATCAATGTCACCCTGTGTAGAATTGAACATGTGCAATCATGTCTTTGTGTGGCCTCTTTCAGATTCTTTCATTGTTGGGAAAAAGTACTTTGTTTGTCTCCAATATTATGGTGATAACCTATGCAATGTATTTCAAGTCAAGGCAATCACATCGGAGGAATTAGGAAAATATGCATTTCAAGACAAATCGAAATGGTTTTAAGCATTCACATTTCACAGGAAATCACAAGGGTTTTAGCCATTCGCATGATCTGGATTTATTTTTGCAACGAAATGAAAGAAAATAAATCACAATGAAAAACTCATGAAAATTCCCAGACATAGATAAATACAACAATACTTGATTTCTATTAATGAAATAATTGTAAAGAGATTGAAAAAAATACAAAGTGCAAGACTCGCTAGAATGGTGGCAGCTTTATCTCTAAGAAGAGATGTGACCGCTACGATCATTCACAAGAAGATGATTGCAATGAGGCTTTAAAGGCCTTTTTTATGTTAAATAGGAATGTCAAAACCTTAGACATCCAAAAACCTAACCCTAGGAGATGAAACGCCAAAAGTCATGTGGGCCTCATTTGGGTAAGTTAATACATTAACTTCCTAGGGTCGTAACTTTTGCATACAATATATGTTTTAGGTGCATGATAGCCCTTGGAAAGGTCTTTTCGAGAACTATGCATTACACCATCAAACTCTAACTCCGTCTACAGTTTGACTGTGGTGAGCCAAAATAACACTATTTAGGGGTCCAAAACGGTCTCAGAAGTACATCAATATGTGCTAACATGAAAACATACAAAATAAGCTAGTTGGATTAGGTGGGAGGCCACCAGTATCCACCTGCAAAGCATGTAGGGCTCTAAACAACCCTAGAAGTGTAGAAACCACAATTACAAAGAAGTACAAAAGAACGTGTTGAACTAAAAACTAGCAAAAGGAGCTAGTTGGAACAGGTGGGTGGCCACCAATATCCACCTGGATCAATCCCCCCCCCCCTTAGGAAGAAATGGTCTGCATTGCATTGAGTTCCCAGGGAAGAGGGGAAAGCATGTTTTGAATTTGAATCTTGGTGAGTTGCGTGCTTTGTTAGAGAAGTTGTGTTTCTTGGTCCGTGGAAGACTGTCACAAACCAATTTATGGAAGGGTTGAATATGCTCCACCAACTAATTGTCTCTGGGTTTGAAGGGGAATTGTGTAGGCACCATTGTAGGTGAAGAAACAATATCATATTTCTCTTTGATAATATGTTTTTGTTGGATAGAAGGTGTTGAGGCTACAGTGGTTGTAGTGGTCTTTTGTGCATCCTTTGAACAGACTGTGAAGAGGATGAATTTGCAGTATGAGAGATTACCTTGCGACACTATTTTGGTGGAGAAGTAGTCAGAACTACCTTTGATATCCGATAGAGATAACCTCCCAGAGTAATAATGACACTACGGGGCTAGACTCATAGACAACATGACGTCTCCACATATATGGTTGGACCAAAACCACATCATAGACATCAAGAGGGGAAACATCACACATTACCTTATCCTTGAAGGGATGGATACCATAGGACATGCAACACGATTGACTGACACAAAGATCTCGTCCTTGGTGAAGCCACCCGATGTTGTATGATTGTGGGTGTGGTGTTTTTGACAAACCCAAATGTTTGATGACCTTAGTTGAGATGAGGTTCTTCTGGCTGTTGTTATCAACAATGAAATGAAATGGGGTCCCCTTCACCCACATCTGTGAATGGAAGAGGTGCTCCCCCTCTTTAGGATCTATTGGTTATTCTAGATGAATTGTTTTGGTCGCGACAGTAGCAGTGGGGTATGCGTCGATGATCTGTCTGTTTTCAATATTTTCTAGATCAGATTTTGAATCCGAGTTTGACTCTTTGTCTTTGACCTTAGCCACTAATGAATGTTTCGAGCGACATTCATTGGTGTTGTCCTAGGGGATTTTGTGGAAGTCACACCACTTCTCAGTGTCATTCTTTGTCTTTATTTTACCCTTTTTGTCATGTGTCTTGGACTAGTTGTCTAGAGGTTGTTGGTTAGGGTCATCTTTACCATGCTTTGGTTGTTGCAGATTTGTAGACCTGAATTCCCATTTGTTCTGGTCCTTAAATTTTTGCTCAAATTTAACAACATATCGATATGCAACTCCCAATGATGAGATGCTTAGGAAATCCATTTCAGTTTGGATGTACCTATGCAGAGTCCCGCGGTATTTCAAAACCAAATGTCGATTGGAGTCTTTGATACCCATCTTGGTGCACAAGGTATGGAAAGTATTTGTGAACTCAGACACTGTTTTACTCTTCTCTTGCTATAGTGTGGTCCATCTCATGTACTGGCCTTCATAGTTATCAACATAATAGTATTGTTCTTTGACCGCATCCACAAAAAAATCCCAAGTGGGATCGGCCCCATATATTTCAAATTCCTCTGTGGAAATTTTCTCCCAGTAAGTTTCCCATCAATTTTTGACATGGGGGAGAGCCTTGAGGAGTGCGAAGGTGATCTTTTCCCTATCAATTTTTTTTGAACCTGTAATGTATAACAACCCTAACTTGAAGTAATCATAACTTTGAACCTATAATGTATAAATATCTGAAACTGATACATAATGTTCTTCAGTGTGTTTTATGTAATCCTCCTAGTGTCACTACTTGAAATCTCTCATAAAAGGAGTTATAGAAAAAATGGTATACCTTGTTGAATTCTGGCTTATTCTAGAGAGAGACCTTGTAGAGCGTTCCCCGCACAAAATATTTGATGAAATGCTCTAAAACTGTTACAAAGCATACTACAGATTGTACCCTAACCAACACATTTTGTCTCACTAAATTTGGATATGTTATGAAGAAGTTATGACGTTTTTACCCGAAACACCTGATTTTGCCTAGTTTCAGGACTGGCCACAAACCCTACTTTCCACGAAGTGTAACTCCCAAGATACAATGACCCACAAGATGAATTTTTTTTCACAGATACTTGGATATGTTTTCTCACTTGCATAGAAATTTCACAGTCTGAATAATTATAGAAAAAAAATTATAGCGAAAATGGTGAGATGGCATGTAAATAACATACCTTAGAAAGCACCATCAAAAGAATTTATCCTTCCTTGCATTTCGGCCTTCTTTTCTTCACCTTCACTCAGAATTCTGGTTTAGATATCCTTGGTTACCTCAGACACATATAAATATTCAATATGATCAAGTGTGATTCAAATGAGAGAGCCTTGCCTCTTATTTATACTCTCCAAGTAGCTTCCTTAAAAACATCTTCTAGGTCACTTGGCCCACTTTCCTTATTTTAAGGTTGGGTCCACTTCTAATTTCTCCATTAAATTTATTATTGAAATAATTTATTTTATATTCACTTTGAATTATAATACACTCATCACTTCACTTTATTATTTATCTTTTAAAATCTCTTAAATCACTTTGACTACTTTGACCTTTTGGGGCTTCTAGATGACATATGAGGGTCCTCCAACTTCGTAAGGCCATAACTCTCAAACCGTGAGGAGTTATGTGACGTTCTACATACCACCAGAAATGGAATGACATGTACTATCTATATATAATAGTATTATCTCAAAATATATCATAACTCGTATCGTTACCCATCAAACAAACTTGGGTCCATTACCCAAATCTAGGGTCTCCAACTTCTCATATCCATAACTCTCTAACCGTGAGGAATTATGTG
>ML842825.1:30646-43446 GCA_009831015.1 Picea engelmannii
ATCACTCCTTCCCGCGAAAGATATTGACGTAACGTGATTTTTATTTCCTTGCGCAATCGTCTCGCCCGCTTACCGGAAATACTTGCGCTAATCTGTTTCTCTGATTTCATTCCTGGTTTTTATTTTTACCACGCTTTCAACTTTCTGGTCTAAGAACAAAGACTGCATTAGAGTGAATGTGGTAAGGACGGCTCTGATGGAGAAATTGTTTGACAATTATGTCAAAGGTGAGGAGGGAGGCCGACGTAAAATAATAAGGGATTGCACAATATAAGAACATGAGATTGGGAAGGTGGCGACCTCTCGTTTCCTTTATTGGGACCGTTTACAAACTAAGCTTTATCATTAACGGAAACGGTGTAAATCTTTGACGTTAATGTTAATTTAGAATTTATTAATAAATATTATTGTGTTGTAAAGACGTAAAGTTCGTGTAGCAGTAAGATTCTGTAATTAGGTTTTGATATATGGCAGTTGGTTAATTTTGAATTATGAAGTGGGTTTAGTTTAGGTTGTTAGGAATGATTATTATTATTTTTTACTTTTGTTTTTATTTAATATATGTAAGTAATATGTTGAATTTTTAATACTTATAATATTTATATTATATTGGGTTTATTGGTTAAAAACATGTGTTTTTTTTTAAAAGGTTAGAAATTCAAATATATTAATTTGGTGTCTTAGCTTTGGGGACACCTTAAAAATAGATTATTATTATTAAGTTAATATTCAATAAAAACATAAAATTTATAAATTTTGATTTAATATTGGATTTAATCAATTTTTAACATGGTTGGATTTGAGGTGTTCTTAAAAATTTTGAACTTATATTAAACTTTTCTGAATATATTGTTTTAAAAAATTAAAATAAACTTTTGTAGATAAATTATTTTTAAAAATCAAAATTTTGAATAGATAAAAAAGTAAAACCCCATAATTATAAAAATTAAGTGACATTAGTTGCAATAACTATTGCTTTTTTGCTTCTTTTTTTGCACCTATTAATTCTACTTTTTATAAGAAAAATAACCTATATAAAAATTGTCCCTATAATAATTTAAAACAAGATATTTATAATTTGAAAAATGAAGTCTTGCTAGGAGACTTTAATGCTAGGAGTGCAACTAAACAAGCTACTATTTTAAGTGATGACTCCAACCATAATCCTTTATGGCTAGATGAGGACCTTGTTTTATCTAATAGCTACAAAAGAAGCTCTGAAGACCTAATTGAGAAACTATTTTAAGTGATGACTCCAACCATAATCCTTTATGGCTAGATGAGGACCTTGTTTTATCTAATAGCTACAAAAGAAGCTCTGAAGACCTAATTGAGAATTTGTTTGGTAGTGAGTTGGTCAAGCTGCAGCTCTCAAGACCTAATAATTTGCAATGGATTAATGAAGTGGCCAAACTCCAACCAAATGACTTGTATTTATGGGCTAGGTAGTAGTGATGTAGATTATGTGATATCTGATATCCCATTTCCAACCAAATAACAATTTTTGACCTTTTAAATGAGCATGAGCATGACTCTGATCATAAACCTTTAACCCTAACTCTAAAATTCTCCATGCATAGGAGCACCATTGAAGAGAATTCTGATAATCAAAGGAATTTGAGCTTTGACAAAAGTAAAGTTGACATTTTCTTAAAGGATTTAAATAGTAAATTAAACCACTTAACTTATAAGGACGGCATTGAAGAACTCTATCATAATTTTACAACTACCCTTTCCACTTCTATTAACAAGTTCTCTTTCGAGGTGTCCCATAAAAAGAATAATAGAACAACCAACATGATAAAAAAATGTAAAATTGCTAGGAAACCCATTAGGGATGCTTCTAATGAGACCTTAAAACTCGATAAGATCAATACGTACAAAACCCTAATTAAAAGGAAAAAAAGATATTATATCAATAAAAGGCAAGAGCAACTTTCACAACTATACAAGTTGGATCATAAGAAGTTCTGGAGCCAAATTCTAAAACGCAATACTAAAGAAAATAATAGGATTCCCTTAACGAACTAGAATTCCTACCTTAAAAATATTTACGAGTTCCCTAATTCCATGGACACCATTCCTATTGTCCCTACAAAGGAAGAAGTTTTTTCTTTAGATGACATAGAGTTCAGGGTTAAGCGGCTTGCAAATGGGAAAGCTAAGGACATTGAAGGCTACCAAGCTAAAAAATTTAAAATCGGAGGGCCAATCCTTATCCCTCACATACACAAGCTCTTCAACTTAGCAGTCAAGCCGGGCTTCCCTAAACCTTGGACTCAAAGCCTCATTGTTCCTATTTTTTTAAATTGGGATAAAAACATTCCCTTTAATTATAGGACCATTATGATTAGCCCAATTTTAGCCAAGCTTTATGGAATTATTTTGGAAAAGAAGATTAGCATTTGGCTAGAAAGTCACGGTAAAAGAGCTAAAGGCCAAGCCGGGTTTAAGAGATATCATTCAACTGTGGACCATCTTGTTACCTTTAGGATCATTGCAGAGGAGTTCCGCAATACTAAAACCAATCTTTTTTGTTGTTTTGTTGACTTTAGAAAAGCTTTTGACATGGTTCCTAAGAAAAACCTTTGGAATAGGTTGGAAGAGATAAAAGTGCCTCTCAAATTGAGGGTTGTTGCAATAAGGATGTATGAGAATGTTATTGCTAAGTTTAAAAACATTGAGGGCTGGTCAAAAGAGATTAACTGCAATATCGGAGTCAAACAAGGTTGTCCCTTGTCCCCTACCCTTTTTGGCATATACATTGGTAAGTTAGAAGAATGCTTGGAAAAAGCAAGTTGTGTCAGCCCTACTCTCACTGGTATAGTCATCAATCATGAAAACCAAGGAATGGCAAGGAATCCCCAACCAAGGATGATATCGTTCTTATGGCAAGGAATCCCCATGATCTTGAAAACCAACTAAGAATCCTCAAGGAATTTTGCTCCAATATGGGTATGACTATTAATACTGATAAGACTAAGGTCATGATTATTAAATCCAATAAGATCCCTTATGATACCTTTGTATATGACAACAACAACTTGGAGGAATTGACTTCATACAAATATCTTGGAATTGATATTCACCACAAGCCCAATTGGAATTATAGCATTGAGAAAAAGATTATTGTGGGATGGAAAGCTTATTATGGGCTTGAAAACAATTGTAAATCAACTGATCTTTGGAGTTGGCATAAGAATAAACTCCTCTTTGAGACTCTTGTTACACCTGTTATTTTTTATGGATGTGAAGTCTGGGGCTGTAGTATCTCTCGTGAATCCTAGAGAAAGATAGAGCAAATACAAAATAATTTTATAACCTATAATCTCAAAATTAAAGGAAATACGCCCTATCCCATCCTCCTCATAGAAACAAGCCTCCACCCCATTGAGAGCATGGCTATGACTAGATACCTAATATATAAGAACAAGTTAAACAACATGGAAGACAAGAGGCTACCTAAAATTGCTTTGACAGGGGATGACTCAATAGCCTATACAACTCCTGTAGGTTATAATAAGTAGAAAAATGGAGTCAAATAGATATATTTAATGTTACTAGGTTAGAAGATCTCAATATCCTAAAGTGACATTAAATAAAAAGATGAATAATTAATTACTTAAACATTAAAAAATAATTTGTAATGTTTAAGTGAAAATTAAAGGGGAAATAAGGTAAGGTTTGATTTGGTCAGAAAGAGAAGACTTGGAAGAAGAATAAAAGGAGGGGTAGCACTTCACTTTGGAATTATGATTTGATATCTTATTGGAGTGCTCTTGTAGCCAGTGCTTTCATTAGGTTTTTGGGAAAAACCCTTCCATTTCCCATTTGGTTTTGGTGGTGAGATATCCACCCTAGCTATACACAAAAAAGGGGAATCCCACTCAGGATTTCCATTGAAGTACCATTTTTATTTTGTATGCAATTTGAGGGTGCAATGATTTACATAGGAGGTCTGTGGTTCCATCTAGGAGCATTGATCTACCCTTATTACAGGTTCATAAGAATCTAGAGAACCTGTGAGGGTCTATTAGCAGATCGTGTCACTTGGAGAGAGCCTCTTAGGCATGTTTGGGGGTCAATTCTCTTCATAGAAAAGTTGTGAAGGCTCGTGATTATTCTAGGAGAAGGCTGAGGTGATTTAAGAGGGTCGTGGCAGCTAAGGAAGCCATCAAGATTTGGTTTGAGGGGGCGTACTATTCTTTTGCAGGCCCGAGTATTCTAGAGGATCCATTGGTATCTTTGAGAGGGTTTCAGTCCCATTTTTTGGCAGATCGGGTGGTTTAGGGAATCCATGAGGCATCAAGAAGGGTCGAGTTATCTTGGTAGGGTATTTCTGCAAAGGATCCATCTATTTTGGAGAGGACATGGCATAGTTCCTAGGTTTTTCTTTACATAATGTGTGTGTTTTTTAATGTTCTGCAGATGTTGTAGCAACCACTAGATAGTTCATTGTATTCCAGATTCCATCTATAATAAAAGTGCCAAAATTATCTCTTGCATGCTATGTGTATATGCCATGTGTTGACAGAAATATTTTGCATCCAATATGTTTGTGAAAGTTACTTGCCAATGAAAAAAAATGTAATGCAAGTGTTTGACAAAACCCCATAACCAGAAAACACATAAATTGGAAAACAAACATTGATAGTTCTATTGGGAATATTACATTTTTAAAACAAATCGATAAGTGGCTCTTAATGAAGATATGTACAATAAATCCATCTTTGTTTGGATGTACCTGTGTAGGCCATTGGGATACTTCAAAACTAGGTGTTACTCGGAGTCTCTGATACCCAGCTTTAAGTGCAAGGTATAGAATATGTTGGTGTACTCCAGCACTATTTGGTCTCTCTCCTGATGCAAAGTCATCCATCTATACTAGTCATCATAGTTTCCAACAAGGTAGAATTCCTCCTTGAGGGAATCAACAAAGGCCACCTAGGTGGGTCCTCTCCTGAATGTCACATACTTGTCCTCGTTGTGTCTCTCCCAGTAACTTTCCCACCAATTTGACATGGGGAAGGGCTTTAAGAAGCACACAGGCGATATTTTTGGTGTCAGGACAATTTTGAATAGAGTTGTAAGGTACCAGATCTATTATAATAGCATAAAAACAATAATACTGCAGAGAATAACAATAGAAAAACATAATTTATGAAACCACAACACCAAAATAACACCTTTATTGATAGGAAATCGCATTCACTTGTGTCTTCGAGGGGGAAACCTCTAGCAAAGAAACACTCTATTACAATGATTCTCAAGACAAAAACTTATCATGCCTCCTACCCTTATTTATATTAATTATATCTTCTAAAGAACCTTCTAACGGAAGATCTTTCTAGAAGCGGAAGCTTCTATTAGGTCTTCTTACATTGACTTGCTCTCATTTATTAAATAGGCCTTATAGACTAATGTCAGCCATTATTACATGGAAAATATATTATTCTACCTACATGAGAGATTAGAGAGGTTAGGTCCCTAACATTCCCTCCCCCTTGAAAAATATCCTTGTCCTCAAGGCTCGAGATCAGGAAATTTGCACAGAATAGTAGCTAGCTCCCAAGTGGCATCTTCTGGAGTTGTATCTTTCCACTGCACTAACACTTTTGTGATGGTGCTCTGATGGAGACGATGTTCACGCTGGTCCAAGACTACTTGAGGTTGTAAACAAATGGAACCTTCTTCATCCAACTCAGGAAGGATGGTTTGAGTTTGGCACTTAGTTCCAATCACCTTCTTTAAGCATGAGACATGAAAAACAAGACGGAGCTTTGAATCACTAGGCAGAGCTAGCTGGTAGGTGACAGGTGCCACACGCTTGAGAATGGAATATGGACCACAAAATTTGGGAGAAATATTCTGACAATGTTCAACTTTGAGTGAATTATTTTTATAAGTTTTCAAATGAAGAAACACCTAGTCCCCTTCAACAAATTGACATTCAGAACGACCTTGATCAGCTTGTTGCTTCATGTGATTTTGAGCCATCACCGAATTTTCTTTGACGGTACGGAGAATGGCCTCGCGTACTGTAATATTTTTGTCAACCTCTTGAACCTTAGAGACACCTAGCATATGTATGAGAGAACAAATGGTGGATTTTTTCCATATATTGCTTCAAAAGGAGTCATGCGAGTGGTTGTATTGTAAGATGTGTTGTACCACCATTCAGCTAGTGGTAACCATTGAGCCCATTGATGTTGGCGCTCAAATGTAAAAAACCTTAAATAGGTTTCCAAACACTTGTTGACAATTTCAGTTTCGCCATCAATCTGGGGATGATAGGAAGTGCTGAGATGTAATTGGGTTCCTTATAGCTTGAACAATTCTTGCCAAAAATTGTTGGTGAACATGGGATCCCTATTAGAAACAATAGAATGTGGCATGCCATGAAGTTTGAAGATATTATCCATGAAAAATTGGGCCACTATGGAGGTGGTGAAGGGATGTTCCAGAACACATAAATGAGCATATTTGGAAATACGATCAACCACCGCCATGATGATTGTCTTGTTTCCGGATTTAGGTAGGCCCACAATTAAATCCATAGAAATATCTCGCCAAATAGAATGGATAATTGGAAGGGGTTGGGGTGGGTTGGGGGATTTGACTGTTTCTCACTTGTTGCATTGACAGAAATCACATTTGGCCACAAAGGTGTGGACTCCATGTTTCATACCCTCCCAAAAAAAAGAACATTTGACCCTTTCATAGGTTTTGGTAAACCTTGAATGCCCAATAGTGGGTGAAGAATGAAACTAAGAAAGCATTGCAGATTTAAGTTGGGATTGTTTGCTCAAATAGAGACGTCCTTTGTAGCGAAGCTCATTATTGTGCCAAGAGTACCCTGGAGAGGCTGGATAATTTTCTTGCAATTGTTGGATCAAGCAAGAGATTTTGGGATCTTGCAACCATTCTTGGCGATCATCTTGGAGCCAACCAGGTACAACGAAAGAGAGGGGAAAAAGGGACCCTTCTTCTTCATATTTTTGGGAAAGAGCATCAATGACCACATTTTATTTTCCCTTCTTGTAAATGATCTCATAATCATAACCAAAGATCTTAGTGACCTATTTTTGTTTCTCCAGGGATGAAATTCTTTGTTCCAGAAAATACTTGAGGCTCTGGTGATCAGTTTTAATTTGGAAGTGTTGCCCCAATAGATAAGGATGCCAAAGAGCCACAGCATGCAGAATATCCAACATTTTCTTTTCATAGATGGATTTTCCCAAATGTATGTTTGAAAGTTGTTTATTGTTGAAGGCCAAAGGTCGACCATCTTGCATGAGGACTACCCCAATTCCTTTTTCGGAAGCATCACATTCCAAGACAAAAGTCTCGGTGAAGTCGGGAAGGGTTAGGACTAGAGTCATGCACATAGCATCTTTCAAGGCTTGGAAGGATTCGTCAGCTACTGGAGTCCAATTGAAGGAATTATTTTTAAGGAGAGAAGTGAGAGGTGTTGTATTTTTTCCATAATTCTTAACAAACTTGCAATAATAACTTGTTAAACCTAGAAACCCACACAAGCTCTTAAGAGTTTTAGGGAAAGGTCAATCCTACATAGCTTCAATTTTCTTAGAATTTTCATGTACTCTGTCCTTTCCCACAATATGACTAAGGTACTCCACTTCTGAGGATCCAAAGGCACATTTAGATTGTTTAAGGAAAATTTGGTGCTGAGAGAGTAAATGGAAAACTTGATCTACATGGGAGAGATGGGATGTCCAAGTTTAACTATAGATGAGAATATCATCAAAGAAAACTAAGACAAAAGTACAGAGAAAAGGATGGAAGACATGATTCATGAGGCTTTGGAAGGTGGAGGGCGAATTACATAAGAAAAATCGCATGACCAAGAACTCATAGTGACCCTCATGAGTTCTATAGGCAATCTTGGGAATGTTTGCTTCTTTCATGCGTATCTGGTGGTAGCTAGAACATAGATTAAGTTTAGTAAAGTACTAAGCACCACTCAATTCATCTAAGAGATCATCAATGACAGGAATGGGAAACTTGTATTTGATGGTGATTTTATTGAGGGAACGAAATTCAGGATACATGTGCCAAGTAACTTATTTATTGAGTACCATGACCACATGAGAAGAATAGGGGTTGGTACTAGGGTGGATAACATCTGCTTGGAGAAACCCCTGCACGATTTTCTCTGTTTCATTATTTTGGGAAAATGGATGAAGATCAGGGAGAACATTGGAGGAAGACTTCCAGGAACAAGGGGAATGGAATGATAATGAACACCACATGAAGGGGGAAGTCCCTAAGGAGTGGAAAAAATAGCTTAGTGTTCAGAGATGACAGAGTGAAGGTCAATATGCACAGAGGGTGTCTCAACTGCTTGAATGGAATGGAGTTGGGAAATAATACCTGAGTGACCTTTATTGAGAATATTTTTCATTCGATGGGAACTGATGATATCAGGAGAACATGTTGTGAGTCCTTGAAAATGATATGTTTGTCCCTCCCGTTGGAATTGCATGGTTAATGCCTTAAAATCTATGAGAATGGGGCCCAGAGTGCGTAACCATTCAGCCCCTAGCACAATGTCACAACCACCCATGTCGATGACAAACATATGAGGTTTCAGGTGGCATTTTCCAATTTGAAGACGTACATTTTCACAACACCCACCACATTTCATGGACCTGCCATTGGTTATCATGATTTGAAAATTGTTGACGACACAAATATAGTAATAAGTTTCTTGGGAAATGCAGTGGTGAATAAAATTATGGGTGCTTCCACTGTCAACAAGGATGATGACTTTCTATGCTTAGTATATTCAATGAGCTTGAGGGTTTCTAGAGCGGAGAAGCCAGTGAGAGCATGCAATGAAATCAGTGGGTCAACTTTGGGTGGGTGAGTGGGCTCTAGGGTAGCATCGGGAAGGGGTATATCTTCAAAAGGAGGAACTGCAGCTTCTTCGTCAAAAACATCCTCTGAAATGGCCATAAATTTTTTTGTTCCTTACACTTGTGCCTGGAAAAATATTTTTCATCACAATTATAGCAAAGACCCTTGAGTTGGCGCTCATCCATTTCGTCCCTAGTTGATTTCTGGACCTTGAGGAGAGTGGAAGAGGGGGTAGGATTTATGGGTCGAGAGAGAGAAACAAAAGAGGGTTTTTTGTTCTGGGAAAAAACAACTTGTTGGGATTCTTTGGCACATTTAGTAGCTTCCAACCAAGTCTAAGGGCGAGCCATGAGTACTTGGGCTTGGATTTCATCCTTTAAGCCACTGATAAAGCATTCCTGAAAGAATGCATCTGTCATGCCCTATATCCTGAAGGCCAAATCCTCAAAGGAAGTTATAAATACTTCCATTGTGCCAGATTGTTTCAATGTGGTCAAACGACCTAAATTGTGGGTGTCAATGTCAAAGCATTCATAGAAATTGGCAACAAATTGGGTTCGTGAAATATACTCACAGCATGCATTTTTATGTCATTGCCACCATTTCCAGCGTTCAGGATCCAGATAAAGAACAACATAGAGGAGTTTGGCCAACTCATCAGTAATTCCATGCAAAGGGAAATAATGATCCATTTGAGTGACCCAACCTGTGGGGTCAGAGCTATCAAATTTATTGACCTCAACTCGGGGAAGACGAGGGTTGTGATGAAAGGAGTTGGATTGAAAAATCATAGAATTGGAGGAATCAACACCATTAGTTTGGGATGGTTGGTCTAATGAGGAAGGACCTTGGGGTTGCTTCAACAACTAGTTGACAACAAACTAGAAAGTGGTAAAGTGGCTCATGAATTTGGCATCCATGGCGTCAAATTGGGCCTCTAATTTTGAAATGCAAGAATTGGAAGACCCAATCTGATAAGTCACTTACTCGATGGACTCCTTGGTCTGAGTGATGGAATATTGCAGGTCTTGGTTCCGAGTGTTGGCCATTTGGATATGGGGGGTGCCTGGAAGGGGATGTTGGTAGGTTTTACAGGCAGCGTATGCTTGTCATTGATGGAAAGTACAGCAGCGATGATGGCTTGAGTACAATAGCGATTATCAACAACGCAGTGATAATCGAGGAAGAGAAGCAACCGTGATCGTTGGATCAAGGAGAACCTGCACGTTCTTTAAAGTGCAAGGAGTAGCGGGCTCACAAAATCCCAAAAGAAGGAGGACCGTCCATCTTCAGGCAGGACACGTGGGGAAAGATCATCATTTCGCTGACTGGAGAGTCAAAGGAACGGGGTTCCCTAACCTCTCGAAATCGCGATATGCGAAATCGCGACTTAATCTAAGCCGTCAGATCAAGGTTTGATCTGGATCATTGATCCCAGTCCATTTCAGAGTTTCGCGAATTGAGAGTTGGAGATGTCAAAGAATATTAACCACAGGAATCCCGAAATCGCGATGTGCGAAATTGTGACTTAATCTGAGCCGTCAGATCAAGGTTTGATATGGACCGTTGATCC
The DNA here is from genome assembly GCA_009831015.1 of Picea engelmannii. Classification (NCBI taxonomy): domain Eukaryota; kingdom Viridiplantae; phylum Streptophyta; class Pinopsida; order Pinales; family Pinaceae; genus Picea; species Picea engelmannii. The sequence goes on from ML842825.1 coordinate 41,100, forward strand.
CAGTCCATTTCGAAGTTTCAGAAATCGGGAGATGGAGAAGTCAGAGACTCTCAACATTAGGAGTCCCGAAGTGCTGAAATGCAAAATCCCGAAACAAGACTTGTCAGCAAACCACGTCAACTAAGAACATGTGGCACAACCAGGCAATGACAAGTGTCAAGCTGATTCAACATTTCAGGCACATGTGAGTCACGAATCAAAGTGACACGTGGCAGTTATTCGACACGTGTCAATCCACGTGTGACGTCAGCAGGTTTACATCACTTCGGAGTTTCAGAAATCGGGAGATGGAGATGTCAAAGAACTCCTACCATAGGAGTCCCGAAGTCGCGAACCCCGAAATCGCGATATCCGAAATCATGAAAACATCAGGACCGTCGAATCACTTAGAGTGTGGACCGTTGATCCGACTCCATTTTGGAGCTTCGGATATCGGGACATGGAGCGTCAAGAGACTCTACCATGGGAGTGCCGAAATCCCGAAATGCCGAAATGCAAAACACGTTTTGGCTCAATCTGTGGTCGTAGCCATTGGTCACATCGGCGGAAGATGAAGGAAGGAGCTAGTTCAGATAAGCTCCATTTCGGAGTTTCGGGGATCAGGACATGGAGCGTAATGAAATCATTACCACGGGGATCCCGAAATGCCAAAGTGTGAAATGGAAAAGTAAACGCAAGTTTCTATGAATTCAATCCAACGATGCAAGTGAAGTTGAACAAGATCGCAGGGATACTTTTGCGCCTCGCAGTGTAACTGCTAGAAACCATTGATGGTCTCTGCCAGAGAATTCGAAGATACCTCTGTGTGATCTCCAGAGGAGATGAAGAGTCTCTAATCTTCGTCCAGTGAAGCAAGACGATTCTTAGGGGGATTGATAGATGGATGAGCGTTGAAGTCTGTAACTGAAACAGAAGGCATAAGCTCGACTATGCCAGAGAAGACGAGGAGTCTCAACTGCCAGAGAGGTTTAGAAATCCCAGCAGAACACCTAGTGATGTTGAACGCGTGGTGGGAACCACCAGAGAAGCTGAAGATTTGTGATGATCAGGGGAAAAAAAAGCACTCGAGATGTGGAGGAGATTGGTGGGGGCGTGAGCATGCAGAGGCATGGAAAATATTGCATGCACAAGGAGCACAAGGACTATAAGAATGTGGAACAAAGAAGAGATTGTTGTTGTTGTCGTTGTGTAGGAGAATTCAGGTGTGTACAAGGAGGCAGCACGCAGGAGCAGAAATGCACAGTCGAGGAATGGTGCATTGAAGGGATATGGCGCATAGAGCATAAAAGGCAGAAGAACAGAAAGTGCTAGGGGTGTGCAGAAGACACTGATGCAGGCAGGGCAGAGCAGTGTAACAGAACAATGACAAGGCTGGTAAGCCATTGAATAATTTTATATTGCTGTAATAAGTTTTAGTAATGAAGAATTAATAATTCAGGGTGGTTGGGAGGTGCTAGGGAGGACTGGTGTCCTCAAAGGTTCAAGTGGGTGCTTGAACAAAGGGAGTTGGTGCTTCCTTCTAGTTGGTGCTAGAGAAACCAGGGAGTTGGTGCTTCCTTCTAGTTGGTGCTAGAGAAACCAGGGGGTTGGTGCTCCCTTCTAGTGGGTGCTAGAGAAAACAGAGAGTTTGTGCTCTCAGCAAGTTACAGCTTGCAAAAACAAAGGTTGTAGCCTCACAATGATTTGGTGCTCATATGTATGATAATGTAAATAATGTAGATAATACTTGTCATATAAAGAAAAAGAGGTATTTACCCTGTATCAGTTTCCTCGGAAAATATATGTCTCTGTGTTTCTCATATATGTGACTGATACTGAATGTGTCAACGTTTATTTCCCTGCATGATTGTCATCATCATTGAGTACCTTGTAAAGTTTTGTTTTTAAAAGAAGCATAATTGTTTAAGCATGGTAACAACTAATTCACCCCCCCCCCTCTCAGTTGTCCAACAGGGGAAACGGGTGGGTGAGACCAAAAAAAAGGAATTATAAGTGATAGGTACCATGACGATCAAGGAAAAAAGGGGAATATAATGGGAGAGGTGGCAAATAGGGGCGTCGGGAAGGGGATTGGGTCCACTGAAGAAAAAAAAAGGCTTAAAAATGAAAGGTATCACTGTGATCAGGGCGAGGAGAGGAATCTAATGGGAAAGGTCCCAAATAAGGGTGCCGACGGGACCACTATATTTTTTTTTACTCCTGCAGAGTTATACTCTAATCTGAATAATACTGCACTGTTGAAATGCCCAAATTCCTAACAGGAAAAATGTGTAGTAATTTTGCAACCAAAATGCAGGAGGTAAAGTTGAATGACAATAGATCTTATTTGTTCTATTTTTGTTTCCGT